>JARQOC010000005.1:97741450-97785159 GCA_033576535.1 Allobates femoralis
ACGCCACAGTAGGGGTACTGCACCCACAGATGAGAGTGCAGTTATTCCTGTCACAGGGAAGAGTAAGGTTTGCATGTAGATCCCACCCCAGCACCTCCCACACTTAACCCTGGTTAGACGGACAGTCCCATTCCCATTGAGCAGAGTTAGGGGAGGAGGGAAGTCAGACAGTGGAGTTCTAGTTTGCACTGAGAGGGGAGCCACCGAGGGAGAGAAGGAGACTCCCAGGCAGGGGGCCAAGAGAAGACACAGCCCAGGAATAGAAAGAGGGGATCCCATATCAGAGCACCCATACTCTGCGGGAACCCTGGTCCATCTAACGGAGTACCGGCTCAGAGGATACGGTGCAGGGAGTCCGGCCCCTGAGCGATCTACACCGATCGTCGTGGGTGAGTTCATCCACCCTGACACCCTGTCTACAAAGTGCAGCCTCACGTGAATCGCCCACCAAAGGTCGAGCCCCTTCAGAGAGAGAGAGAGAGAAGGAGAAGAAGGGAACTCACAGCACCCCAACGGGCCTGGTATACATGAGGGCTGTGCTGGGGCAGGTTTTAGCAGCAGGACACAGGATTGACAAAGAAAGTATACTACGGGATCCACTGAATGACCTTGCAACCCTCTGTGACTACCCGACCAGCTACCTGATCATAGACTGTTTGTGCTGTAACCTGAACGGCCATCTGAACTCGTTTACAGAGTAAAGTACCCGTGTAGAGTGACAAAGCCTCCGTGTGTCTGTTCAACTGCTGTACTGCCCCACAGATCATCTTCACATTGAGCATCATCATTACAGGTACATCTCTCCCCGAGGACTCAGCTCCGCATGCAGGGAGCTGCTCCATCCAAGCTGTAGTACCATCTTCCCCGGAGGTCTGAAGCGACGCTGGTGCCCATCACCAGAATCTGCAGGTGGCATCACGACAAACTTTAATTTTTCTTCATCACCATTCCCTAACCCCCTTTTCAGTTTACCACCAGGGCCACGGGTCTGGGCAGGCCACCAGTGACATCCCAACTACAGCAGGGCCCGAGTTCCCATACAACCCTGGGTGATTCACTTTGCACTGATGAGGAGCAAACACTCCGAAACACTGTGACTGCCGATTGAGGATATGATTTGGCTTATATCCTTGGTCATATGATAAGGCTCGTTAAGTGGGTCAATATTGACTGTTATGATTGCTACTTCCAGTAAGTGGCATTAGCGTTCAAGTCCTTTTTAAAGAACCAATTTGCATATTAAATTTCCGAGTGGAGCATGCAAAGTGATTAAGTCTCCTTTGATACTGTCATGCCAGACCTGATTTATCATCTCTCCATAAGGAGAAACATTATAGTCCAGATCCCCAATAAAAATTATTTAATGCTTCACTGTGGTAACTCAGTGGGGAAATTACTGTATATAGCCGAGTTTTTCAGCACACTTTTTGTGCTGAAAAGTGCCCCACTTGGCTTGTACTCGAATGTCATGTTAGTGGAAGGGGGGAGCGGTGACCGGGGGCTGAAGGAGGCAGGATGGGGCTGCAGAAGGTGCAGGAGGTCATGTGTCCTCGCTCATTAGTGTAATGCAATACGCACTGCATTTCCCCGTACATCAGTGACTGGGGGGAGCGGCGCACATTACATTAAACTAAGTGTACTCACCGTCCGTTCATCATCACAGTATATGATCCCAATGCTGGTGCTCACAATAAAATAATGAACCATTGAACTCACCCTCCATTGCTGTCCTGCAGGCACTGTGGCGTTCTCCCTCTGGTCTTCCTGCTTCTAATCATGTGACCTGCGCCGCAGTGATGTCATCGCTGTGAGCACCAGTCACATGATTACAAGCAGGAAGACCAGAGGGAGGCCGCCACAGTGCCTGCAGGATAGCGACAAAGTGTGAGTCCAATGGTTTATTATTTTATTGCAAGTGACAGCATGGGGGCCATATACTGTGATGATGGGGGACTATCTACCAGTGATGGGGATGCTATATACAGTAATGGGACTATAAACCAGTGATAGGGCTATAAACCAGTGATGGGGGGCTGTATACAGTAATGGGGCATTAAACCAGTGATTGGGGCTATATACAGTGTTGGCCAAAAGTATTGACACCCCAATACTGTCAGATAATACTCAGTTTCTTCCTGAAAATGATTGCAATCACAATTTCTTTGGTATTATTACCTTCATTTAATTTGTCTTCAATGAAAAAAACACAAAAAGAATTGTCCTAAAGCCAAATTGGATATAATTCCACACCAAACATAAAAAAGGGGGTGGACAAAAAGTATTAGCACCCTTAGAAAAATCATGTGATGCTTCTCTAATTTGTGTAATTAACAGCACCTGTAACTTACCTGTGGCACCTAACAGGTGTTGGCAATAACTAAATCACACTTGCAGCCAGTTGACATGGATTAAAGTTGACTCAACCTCTGTCCTGTGTCCTTGTGTGTACCACATTAAGCATGGAGAAAAGAAAGAAGACCAAAGAACTGTCTAAGGACTTGAGAAACCAAATTGTGAGGAAGCATGAGCAATCTCAAGGCTACAAGTCCATCTCCAAAGACCTGAATGTTCCTGTGTCTACCGTGTGCAGTGTCATCAAGAAGTTTAAAGCCCATGGCACTGTGGCTAACCTCCCTAGATGTGGACGGAAAAGAAAAATTGACGAGAGATTTCAACGCAAGATTGTGCGGATGGTGGATAAAGAACTTCGACTAACATCCAAACAAGTTCAAGCTGCCCTGCAGTCCGAGGGTACAACAGTGTCAACCCTTACTATCTGTCGGCGTCTGAATGAAAAGGGACTGTATAGTAGGAAACCCAGGAAGACCCCACTTCTTACCCCGAGACATAAAAAAGCCAGGCTGGAGTTTGCCAAAACTTAACTGAGAAAGCCTAAAACGTTTTGGATGAATGTTCTCTCTTTTTGGGCAAAGGCATTAACATAGAGTTTACAGAGAAAAAAAGAGGCATTCAAAGTAAAGAACACGGCCCCTACAGTCAAACATGGCGGAGGTTCCCTGATATTTTGGGGTTGCTTTGCTGCCTCTGGCACTGGACTGCTTGACCGTGTGCATGGCATAATGAAGTCTGAAGACTACCAACAAATTTTGCAGCATAATGTAGGGCCCAGTGTAAGAAAGCTGGGTCTCCCTCAGAGGTCATGGGTCTTCCAGCAGGACAATGACCCAAAACACACTTCAAAAAGCACTAGAAAATGGTTTGGGAGAAAGCACTGGAGACTTCTAAGGTGGCCAGCAATGAGTCCAGACCTGAATCCCATAGAAAAACCTGTGGAGAGATCTAAAAATGGCAGTTTGGAGAAGGCACCCTTCAAATATCAGGGACCTGGAGCAGTTTGCCAAAGAAGAATGGTCTAAAATTCCAGCAGAGCATTGTAAGAAACTCATTGATGGTTACCGGAAGCGGTTGATCGCAGTTATTTTGGCTAAAGGTTGTGCAACCAAGTATTAGGCTGAGGGTGCCAATACTTTTGTCCGGCCCATTTTTGGAGTTTTGTGTGAAATGATCAATGTTTTGCTTTTTGCTTCATTCTCTTTTGTGTTTTTTCATTTAAGACAAATTAAATAAAGATAATAATACCAAAGAATTTGTGATTGCAATCATTTTCAGGAAGAAACTGAGTATTATCTGACAGAATTGCAGGGGTGTCAATACTTTTGGCCAACACTGTACATTAATGGGTCTATATACCAGTGATGGGGGCTATAAACTAGTGATGGGGTGCTATACACAGTAACAGGGTTATATACCAGTGATGGGGGGCTGTATAAAGTAATTTTTATTAATATTATTTATTTATATAGCGCCATTAGATTCCATGGCGCTTTACATATGAAGAGGGGAGAACGAGAACAAGTACACTAAATTTGGACAATCTAGTTTACAAATACAGGAGGGGAGGGGACCCTGTCCATGAAGGCTCACAGTCTACAGTAATCGGGCTATATACCAGTGATGAGGGCTATAAACCAGTGATTGGGTTACTATATGCAGTAATGGGCTATACACCAGTGATGGGGGCTATAATTCAGTGATGGGGGTGATATATACAGTATTGGGGCTATACACCAGTGATAGGAGCTATAAACCAGTGATGGAGGTGCAGTATACATTAATGGGGCTATATACCAGTGATGAGGACTATATACCAGTGATAGGGGCTATATACTGTTATGAATTCATTGGAGCACCCTCCGGTGGTTGTTGCTGGTGATGCATCTGACTGTGTGGGCTTCACAGGTGATGGTGATGATTGGCAATCTGGTTCTTGGAGCATATAATGGTTTGAAGTGGATTAATCCTTGCCAGTTGTCTTTAGTTACTGGAGGAGTTCACATCTCTCTGCTTTCTTCTGCTCTGTGGAATTCTTTGCAAGCTAAGTGGATGGTTTTTTGATATTTTATGGCACACGTTTGTGTGCTTAAGGTTCTGCTTATGTTTTGTCTTATTCTGAGCTGTGGGTTTGCAATTTAGTCTATATTTGTTTATCTGCTCCCAGATAGGAAGCTTTGTTCCTGGGAATTTTACCCTTCACTATTATCTGTTATTTCCAGTTCTGCTGGCATTTAATTTATAGAAGTCTGCAGATATCGAGGGTGTCGAGTCTTAGTGACTCCGGGTAATTTTTGTACTATCTGCTATTGGTGTTTTTTTCATAGTGTTTTATACTGACAGCAATAGTATTCTATCTTGTCTTTCCTATATAGCTAGTTTGCCACTTTTGCTAAATCTTTTACTCTGTGTTTGTTTTTCTTTTTCTTGTTTCCCAGTTAATATCTATGGGGGTTTGCTATTCTTTTGGGGTTCTGCTCTGAGGCAAGATAGCTATTCCTACATCCATCTTTAGGAACAGTTAGTTCTCCGACAGATGTGTCTAGGTCTGGTTAGTTACATCCCACAGCTACTTCTAGTTGCGGTGTGTGGTTAGGTATTGCGGTCAGTATAGTCACCAACGACTTCTGTGGAATCTGAATGTTACTCCTGAGTCATCGGTTAATAACAGTAAAACTGGCCCAAAAGAGTTAAAATCGAGATACATGCATCTCAGAAGAATGGAAGAGAAGTGTTGAGGCTGTTGTTTCTTTTTTCTTTCTTCCCTCTTTTTCTATGGGTGACTGTGGAGTCTTGTGCAAGTATGAGTGTCCAGGAACTAGCTTCTTGTTTAGACCAGCTTGCTGCAGGGAGTTTCTGAGTATATAGTTCAGACTCCAATTTTGGAAACAAAAATTCCTACTCCAGATTTGTTTTATGATGATAAGTCCAAATTTTTGAGTTTCAAAATTAATTGTAAACTGTTTTTTGCTCTGAGACCTCGGTCCTCTGGTGATTCAGTTCAGCAGGTTAAAATAGTTATCTCCCTGCTGCGGGGTGATGCACAGGATTGGGCCTTTTCTCTCGCTTCTGGGAATCCGGTTTTACTTAATGTGGACTCCTTTTTTCAGGCCAGGGGTTTAATTTATGATGAATCCGACTCTGTGGATCAAGCTGAGAAGACCCTGTTGGCCCTGTGTCAGGGTCAGGAGGCGGTGGAATTGTATTGTCAGAAATTCAGGAAATGGTCTGTGCTGACTAAATGGAATGATGATTCTTTGGCAGCGCTTTTCAGAAAGGATCTTTTTGACGCTGTTGAGGATGTTATGGTGGGGTTTCCTACGCCTGCAGGTTTGAACGATTCTATGTCTCAGGCCATTCAGATTGATCTGAATCTGCGGGAGCGCCGAGCGGTCCACTCGGGATTGTCATCCTCAGAGCTGATTCCCGAGCCGATGCAGTGTGATAGGATTCTATCTTGTACTGACCGACAAGGACTTAGATGCCGTAATAAGTTGTGTTTTTACTGTGGTGATGCTTCTCATGTCATCTCTGTTTGTCCCAAGCGGGCACATAGGATTGCTGGTTCCTTTACCGTCAGTACTATACAACCTAAGTTCTTATTATCTGTGTCTCTGATTTGTTCCTTGTCGTCATTTTCTGTTATGGCATATGTGGATTCAGGTGCCGCCTTAAATTTGATGGGTTTTGAGTTTGCTAGTCGTTGTGTCTTCCCTATGCAGCCATTGAGGGACCCTATTCCTTTAAGGGGCATCGACGCTCCACCTCTTGCGCAGAACAAACCTCAGTTTTGGATGCAGTTGACAATGGGCATGGCATCACCTCATCAGGAGGATTGTTGATTTCTGGTTTTGCATAACCTGCATGATGCGGTGGTGCTGGGTTTGGATTGGAAGTCTATGTCTGTAACTAGCTGGGGTTGTAAGGGGGTACATGATTAAATGTCCTTGATGTCTATATCATTTCCGCCCCAGGAGATTCGAGTTTCTGTCTGATTTTCAGGATGTTTTTGCTGAGCCCAAGTCCAGTTTTCTCCTGCCACATCGGGCGTGTGATTGTGCTATTAATTTGGTGCCAGGCTGTAAGTTTCTTAAGGGTCGACTTTTCAACTTGTCTGTGCCTGAACATGCTGCCATGCGGAGTTATATTAAGGATTCTTTGGAGAAGGGCCATATTTGCTCTTCCTTTTCACCATTGGCGGCGGTGGTTCTTTTTTGTTGCCAAGAAAGATGGTTCCCTGAGACCCTGTATTGATTATCACCTCTTGAATAAGATGACAGTCAAGTTTCAGTACCCTCTGCCCTTGATTTCTGACTTATTTTCTAGGGTTAAGGGGGCATGATGGTTTAGTAAAATTGACCTTAGGGGGGCCTACAATCTGGTTCGTATCGTCTATTTCTTCTATTGAGATGGATCCTGTTAAGGTTCAGGCTATTCATGATTGGGTTCAGCCCACGTCCGTGAAGGGTTAGAAATTTTGGGGCTTTGCTAATTTTTATCGTCGGTTCATTGGCAATTTTTCCAGCATGGTGAAGCCTTTGACCGATTTGACTAAGCAGGGTGTTGATGTGGAGCATTGGTCTCCTGCGGCCATTTTTGCCTTTCAGGAGCTTAAAAGACAGTTTACCTCTGCTCCAGTGTTGCGTCAACCGGATTTTTCCCTTCTGTTTCAGGTGGAAATTGATGCATCTGAGATTGGTACGGGGGCCATCTTGTCTCAGATGGATCCTGTTGGTTCCATGATGCACCCTTGTGCCTTTTTTTCCCGTAAATTTTCTCCGGCGAAGCATAATTATGATGTCGGTAATCGGGAGTTGCTGGCTATGAAGTTGGCATTTGAGGAGTGTCATCATTTGCTGGAGGGGGCTAAACATCATGTGGTTGTCTTGGCTGATAACTTATCTCGAGTCTGCCAAGAGACTGACTCCTAGGCAGGCTCGGTGGTCCTTGTTTTTTGCTAGTTTTGATTTTGTGGTTTCCTATCTTCCTGGCTCTAAGAATGTTAAGGCCGATGCTCTCTCTCGCAGTTTTTTGCCTGCTTCTCTTGAACCTTCAGAGCTGGTTGACATTCAGAAGGAGGGGGTTGTTCTTTCCACTGTTTCCCCCGATTTACGGCTTGCTCTTCAGAAATTTCAGACAGATAAGCCTGAGCGATGCCCTGTGGGGAAATTGTTTGTTTTTGCCCAGTGGACTACTAGAGTGATTTTGGAGGTTCATTGTTCTGTGTTAGCTGGTCATGCTGGCATTTTTTGGTACCCGTGATTTGGTTAGCTGATCTTTTTGGTGGCCTTCTTTGTCCCGGGATGTGCGTTCCTTTGCGCAGGCCTGTGGGACTTGTGCACGGGCCAAGCCTTGTTGTTCCCATCCTAGTAGGTTGCTTTTGCCTATACCTGTACCTGAGCGGCCGTGGACGCATATTTCTATGGATTTTGTTTCGGACCTTCCTGTTTCCCAGGGGATGACGGTTATCTGGGTTGTTTGTGACCGGTTTTCTAAGATAGTTCATTTCGTTCCTTTGGCTAAATTGCCTTCTCCTTCGGACTTGGTTCCGTTGTTTTTTCAGCATGTTGGTCATTTGTGTCTGACAGGGGTGCCCAGTTTGCTTCTCAGTTTTGGAAGTCTTTCTGTGCTAAGCTGGGTGTGGCTTTGTCCTTTTCTTATGCTTTTCATCCGTAGTCTAATGGTCAGACGGAGAGAACTAATCAGACTTTGGAGACTTATTTGAGATGCTTTGTGTCTGCAGATCAGGTTGATTGGGTTGCCTTTTTGCCTTTGGCCGAGTTTGCGCTTAATAATCGGGCGAGTTCGGCTACGTTGGATTCACCCTTCTTTTGTAATTTTGGTTTTCATCCTCGTTTTTCTTCAGAACAGGTTGCGCCTTCTGCCTGTCCGGGTGTGGATTCTGTGGTTGAGCGGTTGTAGCAGATTTGGGATTGTGCGGTTGCCAACTTACATCTTTCTTAGGAAGCTGTTCAGTGTTTTGCTAACCGTCATTGGTGTGTTGGTTCTTGTCTTCGTGTTGGTGATATGATTTGGTTTTCCTCCCGCCATGTTCCTTTGAAGGTTTCTTCTCCTAAATTTAAGCCTTGGTTCATTGGTCCGTACTGGATTTCTGAAGTTATGAATCCTGTCTCCTTCCGGTTGGCACTTCCAAGCTCTTATACGATTCATGATGTTTTTTATAAGTCCTTGTTGAAGTGCTTTCTCGAGCCTATGGTTACTGCTGTGGCCCCTCCAGCCCCGGTCCTGATTGATGGTGAGTTGGAGTATGAGGTTGAGAAGATTTTGGATTCTCGTCTTTTGAGACGGAGGCTCCAGTACCTTGTTAAGTGGCGGGGTTATGGCCAGGAGGATAATTCTTGGATTTCGGCCTCGGATGTTCATGCCCCTGACTTGGTTCGTGCTTTTCATCTGGGTCATCTGATAGGCCTGGGGCCTCTGTTGAGGGTTCGGTGAGCCATATTCGGGGGGAAGAATAATGTTGTGAACTCATTGGAGCTCCCTCTGGTGGTTGTTGCTGGTGATGCATCTGACTGTGTTGAAGTAGATCAAACCTTGCCAGTTGTAATGGGCTGCCGCGGGATGATCAAAGGGTTAATGTTAATATTATATGCGGGCAATATGTCTCCAGGGAGTGTCCACCCTCCCTAGAGACATGTTGGCCACATAGAGTGGCATGTGAGGGGTTAAATCTCTTTATTACAGTATCGCCGCTATTTTCGGCTTTTACTATTTTATCAATGACAGCCGGCGGCTCTTCGCTGTTGCAGCGAGGAGATACAGTACGTAATGTGCGTACTGTACATGTCGCTATCCAGGGTTCTGAAAGCTTTAACATTAGTTCTATGGAAAGCGCTCCACCATAGATCTTATGTTAAAGCTTTCAGGACCCTGGATAGTGGCATGTACATCACATACTGTATCTACTCCTTACAGCGAGGAGCCGCCAGCTGTCATTGCTAAAATAGTAAAAGCCAACAATAGCGGCGATACTGTAATAAAGACATTTAACCCCTCACATGCCGCTCTATGTGGCCAACATGTTTCTAGGGAGGGTGGACACTCCTTGGAGACATGTTGCCCACATATAATAATAGCATTAACCCTTTGTTCATCCCCGCTGCCGCAGGGATGAACAACGCATAGGACAACCGGATTGCACATTAGGAGCAATCCGGTTAGCGGATCCGGATTTAGGGACACATTTTGAAGCCAAAATGTGTCTGAAGGCACATGCGATTACTGCATCCGGATCTGGATGCAGTAATCGCAATGTGCCTTCTAAATGTGACCCTAGCCAAAGAGAGAGAGGGAGAGAGAAGCAATAATTGACATGCTGCATATTTTCCAGCACTGACAAATGCATTTTTTCCACTGTGGAAAGAAACACAGCATTGGCACTGGTCTTCCAAGTACCCACACCCTTTGCTTACCCTACTCTGTGCAGCAAATTTGGTGCAGATCTGCTGCATATATGCATCAAATAAGCTTCAAAATCTGCTGTGAATCTGCACCATCGGCATATAGCTTAAAACCTAACCAGACAGTGATAACATCCTGCTGATAAAACACTGATGGTATTGAAACACACAGACTAATATGTCAAACACCTCTTTCAAGTTCATGCTCCAACATTTCAATCAGATTAAGGTCTGAACTTTCACTAGGCTACTCCACAGTCTTAAGCAAAAACTGACAGGTTAGCTTGTGGCAGTAAAAATGTAGTAGAATGAACTACACTCACGGTGTATTTGGTTGTATTAAACGTGGCCTACAGTAAAGGTTTAGGGAACACTGCTTTTAAGCAAAAACTGACAGATTAGCTTGTTACAGTAAAAAAGTAGTAGAATGAACTACACTCAAGGTGCATTTGGTTGTATTAACCCCTTCCCGACCTATGACGTTATAGAAACGTCATGAAAGTTGGTGCGTTCCCGACTCATGACGTCTCTATAACGTCATGGGTTGTTTGCACTCCTGCATCTCCGCTCACAGTGTCAGTGACAAGTCACCGGAGCTGTAGGAGCGCAAGCACCAATACTTTAGCCCAGGGGGGCTGGCTTAGCACCCCAATGGCTAAACTCGCTCATATTGGCAGTTAAAATTGAGACTGCCAATCAGAGCGAGTAAACCCCTCCAGATCTGATTGGAGCTCTCCAATGAGATCTGGAGGGGTGGGATGTCAGGTGCCCTCCCCCTCCTGCTCCAGGGCCCCCCCGATCCCTTTCTATCCCCCCTCACCTAGCGGTAAATGACAGTTACCGCCGGCGGGCTGCACCCGCCTGTCAGCTTCCTCAGCCCCCTCCTGGTGTGATCACGGATGGGGCTGAGGAAGTTGACCGCTTTCCCCCCCCGTGCCCCTCTCCCACCTACCCCTTTCTCCTCCCGGCAGGCTGCACCCTGCATGCACGCACAAATAGTTGGAATTGTTAGCAGACACCATGTCGTGTATGGAAAGCCCCTGTCCTAAGTTAGGATAGGGTGGGGAGGCGGTGGGGGGAGTGGAGGATCTCACTGTCAGGCGGCAGGGAAGCTGTCAGCAGCTGTCAGCATTGTTTAAAAGCCGGCGGCTTTTTACCGCTGACTTTTAAACAATGAAGTGGGGAATTGCAGGTTTTTCCTCTGCTGCCAGACCTCTTTATAGGGTCCAGCAGCAGAGGAATTACTCACAATACTCACTTCCCCATTGACTTACATTGGACTCGATAGACTCTTAACGAGTACCCGAGTATCGGGACCGACTCGTTACGAGTCTAGCGAGTCCAAATATTTCAGTACTCACTCATCACTAGTTACACATTTATTTAAATTGTCACTTCAGTGAGGAACACTAGTGCCACCCAATTTAGGTAGTAATCCTATAAGTCATAATTGACTTTTTAACAAGCCTTTTAATATGACTTAGGATTTGTGCCAGAGCAGAACCCCAGTCTGTAGACGCTGTGTTTCAGGGTGATTTCTCCTAATCAGTGCAGTGTATGAGATTCTGCAGATTGGGGTCCTGACTCAGAATGCAGCATCTGCAGCTAGATCAGAATCCCATACACTGCACTGATAAGGATCAATCACCCTGAAACACAGCATCTGCAGATTGGGGTTCTGCTCTGGCACAAATCCTAAATCATATTAAAAGGCTTCTTAAAGAGTCAATAATGATGCCCCCCGCCATGCCCCCTCCCTATACAGAAATGTGTGGGGGTGGGAATGTAGGCTAATCCGCATCAGCTTACCGCATCCACACCCCTGACACACCCCTGCCATGCCCCTGAAACACCTCCTGCCATGCCCCTGAAACACCTCCTGCTTTTTGCTTCTATATGAAGCTCTCAGACAGAGATTTCGATTCCCTGAGGTGGGGGATAGAGCAAAGGAGCAGGTATGATCTTATAAGAGATCTATAGATCCTAGAACTGCAGTGTACGGCTCTGCTTCATCATGTAGGAGGGCAGGAACTATACTAAAAAGTTTTCTCTCACTGGAGTTCCCCTTTAAGCTCGGCCAGCATCAATGATTCTAGTAGGCCTAGTTCTCATCTGCGCTCCGGTGCGTTTGGCAGCATTGCGCTAGCACAAGTGGTAGCATAGTGCATGCGTTGCCAAGCGCATCGGAGCACAAATGAAGCGCATTGCTCTAATGCCGCCATTACCTTGTATGGGTGAGCGCACTGGAAGCGCAAGTGTGAATGTGACTGTTCCACAGCACATGCGCTAGTCCGGATGCACCAGAAACATTGCACTACACGTTTCCGGTGCGTCCAGACTAGCGCATGCGCTGTGGCACAGGCCCTTACACTTGTGCTTTCGGGATGCAGTGCGGTGTGCTCACCCATACAAGGTAATGGCGGCATTAGCACAATGTGCTTCATTTGCGCTCCGATGCACTTGGCAACGCATGCACTGCGCTATCACCTGTGCTAGCGCAATGCTGGCAAACGCACTGGAGCTCAGATGTGAACTAGGCCTTACTCTTCTAAAGAATGACCTCTTTTCTCAGTTTCTTGGACTCTAGCAAATATGGTTACATTCACATCTTCATTGTGGCTTTATATTAAATGAAATGCCATAATTCTGTTTCAAATCCGTCATGACAGGTCATGACAAACACTCATCACAATTGACAGGTTCAAAGATATTAAAGGACCCTTATAGTTCTTCCGAGGCATTTGACGCCTAAGCAGGAAATCTATGCAGCGCTACTGATCCTAGCCAGAATGACAGAATCTGAGATAAACAAATGTGAACAGAGTCAAATATCGAGAGAAGAATATTAATCATTAATTCATATGCAAAAACTCATGAGCAGCTGTGGTGAAACTCATATTAGCACATTTATTTGTAATAAATAAGAAGATAACATGCTGCAATATTTTTATTTGTTCTATTACATACAAAGGGTAGAGAAAAGTTTTGCTGAAACATGAGACTGAAAATTACTGAGTTTTTAATACTTTTTCTAATCTAGCAAGTGTTGGTGAGATGATTATGCGCTCAATATGCTATAGGCTATGAATTTCTTACTCTAAAATACAGTACGTGCCTGAGACAATGGAAATTATTCACCAAACATAAACATAAAATTACAAATCCAATAAGCAATTAGGTCTGATTGATCTAATGTTAGCTAAGGCGATGAAAACAAATTTCTGATTGCAGTTTTTTTCCTTTATTTCAAAAGCTAACAGGAGTACATAGACCAACTCCTTCAGTCCTGGAAATTACTGAGAAATGAAGAAAGTGTATGTGACAATTATTGGTGTAATATAAGGTTAGAATCTTTTTCTTAAAAGAGGTAATGTAAACATAATTTGGAACAATGTGTAACCCCTTGCCGACATCAGCTATACATGTACAGCGGGTGACACACAGCCAGGACCTGCCTCTAAGGCCCCTTTCACATCAGCGTTTTTTTCAAATCGCGGCAGATGCGGTGAAAAAAATGCATCTGCCGCGATTACTGCATACCGGCTGCACTTGCGGCACGGTTGCGGCAAGCCCCATACAATGTATAGGCGGGCTTGCGGCAGGTGCGGCGAGTGCGGTTTTGGCACTTGCGACAGGTGTGGCCGCAAAAAAAAACGCTGATGTGAAAGGGGCCTTAGGCTGAGGGCTCGCGCGAGTGTAATGCATGAAAAACTCGCATTGGACTCAGACCTGTATCTTTAAATGATACAGGTCACAGCAATGCGATTTTCACGCATTACACTCGCTTTGCACGCGATTCCCTCGCGCGAGGCCATTAAAAGTATATGGGTGCGAGTCAAACTCGCACCCATACACCACATGGTGCGATAGTCGCACCTGTGCTTCTATTTCCCTCACTGTGCTGTACAGTAACTAATCATCTTGTACCGCACTGACAGCAGCGGTACAAGATGTTTAGCTAAAACACTGATGACAATTGAACTCTTCTGAAACAGCTTCTGGCAGGGAAATGTCCATTGGAACTGTAAACTCATTGCTTACAGTACAAGCGGAGCTGTCCCTCTGCTGTGGTGCTGAACGCTTAGGCGCTGAAGCCCTGTTTCGGCTTCAGCACCTGAGCGCTGCGGGCTCTATTAGGTACGTAAATTGCATACAGACCCGCCGACTTTTGACAGTTCTCATATAAAATCGGCAATTAGCTGCTCATATTGAAAACTAGATTTAACCCCTTCAGACCCATGGTGAAATGAATTAGCATTTTGGTTAATTTCTAATATATTGAGATGCACTTGTATATGGGTGCAAAATCAAACCAGATCCCATAGCGAACAGCTCAAAACCATCTGATTTTCACAGGTATATTGACATTATTAACATAGGAAACTGTATTTTCACATTTACATTTTAAACTGTTGACATGTAACTTCCTTATAGAGGTTTTCAAAAAAAAAAATTTTTTATTTTGCATAAAAAATATATACCTTCCCAGCCTTTTAACTTGACAATGTCAAATTTGTTTTTCTCCCCTCAGTAAGATTTTAAAATCTTCATTGGAAAAAAGCTTTCAAAAAACTTATCGTTTGACCAGGAGAGTGAATTTTCCATTTACATGACTAACAAAGAGCATTTGAAGCAGTTTTGAAGAAGATTTTGAACAAGGATCGAAATGAACCCCTCAAAACCTCGTATATTAAGGTTATCTTAGCCTTAAGGTGGGGTTACACGTTGCAATATCGTTCCGATATCGCAATGCAATGGCGCGGGAGCGCGCATTTAGTGCACGTTTCTCCCGCATCGCATCGGAGGTTTAGAAGTTGCGATTTCTGAATGCAACGTCCGTACGATGTCTACGCCCCCCAACACAGGAACGACCATTTAACATGGGAGTGAATGGGTGACGTAGAACTTCACATCAGAGTTGGGCTGTCACACAGCACGATCCGGCTCCAATCTCCATTCAATATCAGAGCATTGAATAGCACGCTCATTCAATCCCCGATATCGCATTGACATCGTTCCTGCATCGTATTTGATGTTCACACCATACAACGCAGGAACGATATCGGCTCCAACGATCGAACCATGTGACTTTTCATTGAAATTGGACGCCGATATCGCAACCCCCCCATTACACATCAATTTTGAAGCAGGTTTTGCTGCAAATCTCCTGCTATGAATTGCAATGTGATGGTAGGCTTACACTAATTGTTTTTAGGAAGACTTTAAAGCAGATCTGTTCCAAAATACACATCAAAAGCTTCTTAAAGTATGCTTTGAACACTCATTTTTTTCCCAAAAAGTTTTCAAAACATCACTGTGCAATGTTGCCTAATTAAGTTAAAACAAAGGGAAAATGGAAACTGGAGTTTATGAGCGTTAAGGCACAAAGCTAAGGGAACGTATTAGCAGATTTTGTGTTGGGCCACAACACATCTCAATAGAACGCAGACTATCTTCACTATACTATCACCTGATGAAGATAGCCTGTGTGCTATTGAAACGTGTTGTGGCCCATACAAGGAGCTAATAATAAAAGGTTTGAAAATCTGATAATACCTTCCATTTGCTTTGTGCATTAGCGCTCATAAACTCCAGTTTTCATTTTCCCTTTGTTTTATGTTATAATCTCTTTGTGGGATCACTGGTGAAGCTGCTTTGGGCCAGGGCGTTGTTTAATTCCTCCTCCTTGAGGACCTGTGAAGCACCTTAACAACAATAACAGCTGAACGACCTGTGGTGATGTCACATCTGACTTGGATCACGTGACCTCCTGGAATCACATGAACTGAGGCAGGACTACAGGACAGGCATCTCGTGCAGCTTCTGAGCGGGGGCTCCTCTGCTTCCAGGCATACACCGGTGTTGTGCACGACTGCACAATTCCTCCCGGGTGAGAGGCCAATTGGTGTGCAATTCATTAACCCTTTAGACCACCAGGTTTCACACATTGCGCTCCTGTACCCTGTTTTACATAATTAAGTCAAAAGGCAGAAGATCATAGTGTGGTAAAACAAGAATAAAAAAACATAAAAACTATTCAAACCTTATCAGGAAATGAAAAAAAAAACAGCCTGGAAATAAAAAATGTAGGGTTTCCTGAAGTGAATTCTTTTTGGAAAACTCCAATTTTCCTGTCTTCAATAATACTTTATTGGGTGGCATTAGAGTTTTTCACTTCCTCACTGAAGTGACAATTTACATAATAACTTATATGCATATACAATAAATAACATGCTGCTGGTTAAAAAATGTATATTATTATTTATTAACCTTCAGCTTGATCTCGAGCCATGGCGACTTGATGAATGAATGCTGTGTAGGAAGATTGACCTTGCGCAATCTAGATAGAGTCTTCTCCGTCGTTATCTTGACAGTATCAAGCCATTGGGTTGCTGATCTTCCTCTTCACCTTGTACCTTCTATTCTTAATACTGTAATGTCCTTCTCCAGTAATATCTCTCTTCGTATGATGTGTCCAAAGTAGACAAGTCGTAGCTTGGTGATCCTTGCTTCAAGCGACATATTTGGTGTGACAGTATCAAGCCATTGGGTTGCTGATCTTCCTCTTCACCTTGTACTTTCTATTCTTAATACCGTAATGCTCTTCTCTAGTGATTTTTCTCTTTGTATGATGTGTCCAAAGTAGAAAAGTCATAGCTTGGTGATAGTTGCTTCAAGAGACATATCTGGTGTGACAGTATAGGTGCCGTCACACCTGGTGACGTCGCTAGCGACATCGCCGAAAAAGTGACGTATCAGCGATGTCGCTAGCGACGTCGCGCTGTGTAAACGAGCGGCGCGACCGTGTTTTTATCGCTGGTCGCAGGTTGACAGGTTTACGGGAAGAACCGTAAACCTGTCAACCGGCGACCTGCAATAAGGCTGGATCGCGCCGTGTGACATCAAGTTAATGGGTTTTAATACCCTAAATGTTTATGTTTTGAACCAAACTGTGTGGAGAATATACTACATCCGAAAGTGGCCTAACAAAAATGAATAGATTGTATGTGCTGTGCTTCCTGATGAGGTTTTAATTTGATTTTATATAAAAATAAACTAATTAAAAAAGACTAATTATATTAGTCCGGTATTTACAAAATACTATGAATAAAAGAATCATTGAATTTCTATTGAAATCAGTCTACAGTGAAGAAGGGCAGGGGTCCATAATGAATAATAAATGTGCCTGTACAATCTGAAATTCTCTGTATATTATATTCCCATTATATGTGTCTAAAGAAAAATGTAGCATTGTACTATCAGCTGTATGTAGGCAATTTTGCTGGATTATATATTGCTTGTATTTTCTGCGTGTTTTGCCTTTAAATACTCAACATATTTCTTCTCATTTTCTTATTATGGAACTTCCTGTGAGCAAAGATAAAATATAAATTTCATTATATAAAGTCAATGAATTCCTCAATTAACATGTACAAAATTGCCATTAAAAATTCATAAAACAGTGAGAATTGTTTTATATGATTTCGGTAATAGCATGAAATTAGTTACTCTACTAGTAATTGTTTGTACTTCATTAGAATGCAAAACGGCTTTATGAAATAAGCCGCACACAATGGAGAACCTTTCAGATGAGAATTGCTCTTTGTTTAATATTAGACTTCAGTGTATTTGCTTTCCTAATATAGCCGTTCTAATTAGTACCTAGCACTCAAACTGAGTTTTTCAACTTGAGCACATTGAAGGTGACAATTGTGTCACAATTCCCTGGCACTCTTTTGTCAGTATCTGTCAAAATATAGCTCAATCTTTATGAGTGATGATCTAAATAGTAAAAAAAAAAAATAATAATAGTAGTAGTTTGGACCAAAAAGTTCTTCCAGGCAATTTAAAAAATATAATTACTTGTTAGTCATTGGATGAAAGCACAATCCCATTAATGTCTGACTATATACTATTTCTTATAACATTATAATAGAAATCATAATGGAATCAGCCTAATGTGAAGGCTTTATAGACACTAGAAAGAATATGACCATTGATAGGTAATAGTGCATCTCAATGAAGTAAGGCCGCTTTACACGTCGCAATATCGTTACGATATTGTATACAACGATATTGTATATAACGGGAGCGTGCACGTTTTTGGCGTTTGTCCAAGATCGCATGGGAGATGTTACACAGGGCGATATCGCCAGGCAACGCAACTACGATGTCGTATGCCCCTGTTGCACACTGCATCTCATCAACTCAGGGAATGAGCAATGAACATTGTAGTGAATTGGGGAAGTTGCGCTCCAAATCGTAGTTGCGCTGTCACACAGCACGATCCTGCCAGATCGTCCATCCAATATTGGCCAGTTGGAGAGCCTGCACAATTCCCAAATGATATCGTTTTTGCATCGTTCTTGCGTTGCATCGCTCATTTACACCACACAACGCACGAACGATATCGGCGGCAACGCCCGAACCATGTGACTTTTTATTGTAGTTGGGCTACGATATCGGGACGTGTAAAATGGCCTTTAGAATATGATCAAAAATCAATGTAATATTGCCATATTTCATGGCGTTTCTGGGAGGCCTGAATCACATTGACTAATAAATCAATATTATATTCATCCTTTGATGCTTCCTGGAATACGCGGTTTTTGCCCTTCATCCTCCCAAATTTAATTTTCTTTGGGTTTTCATTGGCTGTAAACCATAATCATCAACTGCTCTGTTCTCACTAAATGGGCCGGGGGCTCATGAACTTAAACAGACAGCTAAACCTTTATACTGAGTCCAATGAGAAGACTGTGGTGAAGTCTGTGCTTTTATTGAACGTTGAAGTAAATCTGTACGTGGTAAAACTGGAAACAATCAGAATATAGGACAATCGGTGCATGGTACAGCAGGATACATATCATACATGATAAACAATATGCATGAATGTTCACAAACTAGTAACTGACCTTGGGGCACTACTAACTAAACTAGGCTAACATTAAAACAGAAAACAACTACAGAGAGCATGGATACAAACTGACAATGCAAACGCATGGGGATAGTAGTAGATGTCTTCTTTAGAGATGAGCGGTTTTTGACTCGAATTGTTCGCCAATCTCAAATTCGAGTTGTTTTTGGTGGTGTTCGAGTCATTACCCGAATTCGAACAATTTGGTTCAAATTCGGCAGTTCTAGGAGCTGTTCGATTTTGGTTCAAAAATGCGGCAGATGCGGTCAGAAAACCGCATCTGCCAAATTTTCAGCCAAAATAAACAGCTATTAAGTAAAATAAAGTGTTAAAAAAAAATGTATGCTCACCTGTCCGGCGGTCCACTAACTGACATCACCACAGGTCCTATCAGCAAGAGGACCTTGCCGGAGAAGTTAAAATAGACATTTTTATATTTTGGACACTTTCTTTTACTTATAGAAACAGGACCTTGCCAAAGCCATCAGCCATTTTTTATTTTTAACACTTTATTTTGCTTAATTTCACTTCTTCAATGTATGCATATACATTGCGGAAGTGAAATAGCCCCACACAGCTGTTTATTTAGTGTTCCAGGGTGTTCGACGGTGTTAGACGAGCATTCGACAAACATTCGTCGAACACCCCGCTGATTCGATGAATCGAACACGAACACTAGGATGGTGGCTCATCTCTAGTCTTCTTGCATCCAGGGATGAAGGTAAAATGGAGACTGAGCTACCAGAATGCATTGCAAGGGGGAGGAGAATCAGACATAAAAAATTGAAAAATAGACTGCAAATATGGCATTGACCGCTAGAGGGAGCCAAAGCATTACAAATCAAGGAAGGTCTCTTACCTCACTAGGAATACACGATTATGTTTTGTACAGCTATACTAATAAAAAACATTATGCAAAAAACAAACATTCGGAAATGAATTGGATGTCGGAGACAGAACATTAACATTAAGAGAAATAAACACTTGAAATCGATCACTCTAACTGTAATGACTCTATATAATATATGCGTTTCACTTCATGTATTGAATAAGGCTGGGGTCACACTTGGCATGAGTTTTTTTAGTGCCTTAAAAAAACGCATGCATTTTTTCCATTTCAGCATGCGTTTTTGAAGGTGTCTGATGGCACCCTGCGTTTTTGCATGCATTTTTAAAACAGCACCCAAAAATAGTGCATGCACTATTTTTGGGTGCTGTTTTAAAAACGCATGCATTTTTTAGAAAACGCATGCGTTTTTTTAACATGGGCCCCTATGGAAGACGCATGCGTTTTTAAATGGCACTAATGTACCATGCGTTTTTGCATGCGTTTTTGATGTCAGCTAATCACATAATTGCAAAAACGCATGCTACTGTCACACATGCGTTTTTGCTATTAAGACATGCGTTTTTGATATTAGGGCATGCGTTTTTAACATGGGGCCTATGGGTGCGTTTTTACATACTTTTTTAAAAACGCAGGTCTCCAAAAACTCATGAAAAAACTGTGTGACCCCAGCCTTACTGAAATAAATTAACTTTTTGATGATATTCTAATTCATTGAGATGCATTTGTATATTCTAAACACATATACCGTATATACTCGTGTATAAGCCGACCCGTGTATAAGTCAACCCCCCTACTTTTGCCCCCAAAAGCTGGGAAAAGTTATTGACTCACGTATGAGCCTAGGGTATGAAATGCAGCAGACCCCCATCCTATTATATAGCCCCCTGTCACTGGTATATAGCGCCCCTCAGCAATGGTATACAGGCCCCTCAGCAGTGGTATTATACAGGCCCCTCAGCAGTGGTATACAGCCCCCTCCCTTGTATCAGGCCACTCAGCAGTGGTATACAGGCCCCTCAGCAGTGGTATACAGGGCTTCAGCAGTGGTATACAGGGCCCCAGCTGTGATATACATGGCCCCAGCTGTGGTATACAGGGCCCCAGCTGTGGTATATAGGGCCCCAGCAGTGGTATATAGGGCCCCAGCAGTGGTATATAGGGCCCCAGCAGTAATATACAGGCCCCCAGCAGTGGTATATAGGGCTCCAGCAGTGGTATACAGGGCCCCAACTGCAGTATACAGGGCCCCTGCAGCGGTATACAGGGCCCCAGCTGTGGTATATAGGGCCCCATCAGTTGTATATAGGGCCCCAGCAGTGGTATATAGGGCCCCAGCAGTAATATACAGGCCTCCAGCAGTGGTATATAGGGCCCCAGCAGTGGTATATAGGGCCCCAGCAGTAATATACAGGCCCCCAGCAGTGGTATATAGGGCTCCAACAGTGGTATACAGGGCCCCAGATGCGGTATACAGGGCCCCAGCAGCGGTATACAGGGCCCCAGCTGTGGTATATAGGGCCCCAGCAGTGGTATATAGGGCCCCAGCAGTGGTATATAGGGCCCCAGCAGTAATATACAGGCCCCCAGGAGTGGTATACAGGGCCCCAGCAGTGGTGTACAAGGCCCCAGCAGTGGTATATAGGGCCCCAGCATTGGTATATAGGGCTCCAGCTGTGGTATATAGGGCCCCAGCTGTGGTATACATGGCCCCAGCTGTGGTATACAGGGCCCCAGCAGCGCTATACAGGGCCCCAGCTGTGGTACACAGGGCCCCAGCAGCGATATCCAGCCCCCCTGTTTAGTATGTGTTCCCCAGGCTGCGGCACACATTAAAATAACAAACTTTTCATACATCACCTTTCCGGCGCCGCTCCTCCACTCCTCCGCTCCCGGCTTCTTCCTGCTTGTGCCGGCTTCTAGTGCTGTGTCTGGGCGCAGGAAATGACGTCATGGGCTGCGCCCGGTCACATGACACCGGCACAAGCAGGAAGAAGCCGGGAGCGGAGGAGCGGCGCCGGAAAGGTGATGTATGAAAAGTTTGTTATTTTAATATGTGCCGCAGCCTGGGGGACACATACTAAGGAGGGGGGGCTGGATATCTCTGCTGGGGGCCAGTGTAGTGCAATATGTACCGCTCCCCCCGCTGCTGATGGACGGGAGGATGCCATGCATATTCATTACACTAATGAGGCGGCCCCACATGACCTCCTGCGGTCACTGCGGCCCCCTCCTGCCTCCTCCAGCCCCCGGTCACAGTCCCCCGACCCCTACAGCATACCGAGTGACCCGAGTATAAGCCGAGGGGGGCACTTTTCAGCACACAAATTGTGCTGAAAAACTCAGCTTATACTCGAGTATATACGGTACATTGCCAAATATGCTTCTTCATAGCTACCTCTTTTCTTTTAGGATAGTATTTACCATTTGATTAAAGCTATGATCAGACAGTGCATTTTTATTGCATTGTTTGTCAGAAAAACGCATGTGTATCCTTCCCCCAGCAAAGTCTATGGCCTAGTTCACATCTATGTGTTTTCAAGCACAGGCTAGCACGGGCAAGCGCATAGACGCATAGATACAGATCCCTTGCGCTCGTTTGCACTCACACCGCCATTACCTGTTTTAGGTGAGCACAGGAGACTGCATCCCGGAGGTGCAAGTGTGACAGCTCCTCTGTCACTGCGCATGCACTAGTCCAGACGTACCAGAAATGAGTAATGTGACGTTTCTGGGTGCATCTGGACTAGCGCATGCGTTGTGACAGAAGCTGTCACACTTGCGCTTCCGGTATGCGGTCTCCTGCGCTCGCCCATAGTAGGTAATGGTGGCGCGAGTGCAAGGGCTCTGCATTTATGACCGATGCGCTTGCCTTCGCTGGCCTCTGATAGCACTTGCGCTTGCACTTGCGCTAGCGCAAAGCAGGCAAACACAGAGGCGAATAGATGTGAACAAGGCCTATTAGAATTCTGCTGTGCCAATGATGATTTTTTTTTCCTTGCAAATTTGCAGTGTTTGCATGACAAAGGTAGACAAAAATGTTGCACTGTGTATAGTGGAATAAAGAACAACTTTAATTGCACCGGCTGTGTGGAGCGCTGTCATATATTGGGATTGTTTTTTTGTCTAGAGGAAAAAATGAGCATGTTAATCATTTTGGCATAGACCAAGGTCACACATACCATCCGTTTTTGCCTTAAATCCATTTTTGGGAACATTTTGGACATTTTTCTTTTCAAAGTCTAAAAACGCATATGCGTTAACACATGTGTCTGTGTGTTTTTCAAAAAACACATGCGTTTTTATGCAGCATCCCAAAAAGGCATGCTTTTTTTTTACATGGGGCCCTATGATAGACGCATTGCGTTAACACAAGGTACATATAGGCACTATGCATTAACGCATATGCGTTTTTGGTGAAAAAATGACTAAGTCCAAAAATTTACCAAAAACGTCCAGGACCTCAGGGGACACTATTGGCACCCTTAGAAAACCGAATCCGGTTTTCTGAGGGCTTAAAAAAGTGCATGGGCATGTGTGACCCTGGCCATAGGAGCAGCATTTTTATGCCCTTCCTGACATTAAGGGTATGTGCACACAGGGCGTTTTTGCTGCGTTTTTGCTGCGGTTTCCGCATGCAGAAAACCATTGGTTTTATGGTAATGTTTGCTAATTTGTTCCTGCGGTTTTCATTCCCAGCAAAACCAATGTGTTTCACAGAAACGCTGTGCACACACATTGGTTCTGCAAGTGTCAAGAACTGTCAAACCCCTGCGTTTTTGGTGCGGATAGGAAAGAATTGACATGCTCTATTTTCCTGCGTTTTTGGTGCAGTCAATGGAAAAAACGCAGGAAAAACGCAGCATCAAAAACGCAGTAAAAACGCACAAAAAACACAGTAAAAACGTGCAAAAACCGCACAAAAAACACAGACAAGATCTTAGCTAATCTCCTGTCAAGGCCTCTAGGATCCTCAGGTTTTGCTGCGTTCAGGACTGCTCAAAAAACGTCCTGTGGGCACATACCCTTAGAATAGTGAAAAAACACAAGACCTAAATCTGCACCAAAAATGCATAGCATATTTGGTGCATTTTTCTAGGACAGAGTGCAGTTTAGCAGTGTTTTTGTTGCATAAAATTTCTGCACCTGAAAAGTTGTGTTCCTAAGGCTGGTTTCGCACCACGGTTTTTGGCTTTCAGAGTTGATCCTGTTTTTTGCAGGATCACCCTGACAGAACCTGACCGGAGAGAATGTGTAGAAAGCGTGGTTAAATATGGTCCAGGATCCTGTTTTTTGCCGGATTCATTTTCTACTGCTGTCCATGATGCTGAAGTCTGCCTGTGTCTGCTTTGCCGCTGTCCTTGGTGCTGAATTCACAGCCTGTGCTTGAAGTGGTGCTGTCCATGGTGCTAAAGGTTTGCATGGCAGGATTTCTGAGCATGCTCTGTGCTGAAAATCGGATCCAAGAAGCGATCCAATTTTTTCACGGATCCAGCGCACATAGACTCCCATGTTATGAGCCCCGGATCACCCCGGATCCGGGACTGTCCGATTTTGTCCTGTTTTTTCAACTCAGCAGTTTCCGATTTTGGGCACAGTAAAAAATAGGACATAAACGGATCTTGGACTGAATATGAGTTGGTCGACAGGGTAGGGGGTACTCGAATACCGGGACAGGTTGTTACTTCAGTGGGGGATCACGGCTGGTCGGTTCCCGGTTCTGTGCCCTGGACCCTCAATGGCGGGGATAGTGGGGGATGATGATGGTGATTTGTAACGGGATGCCACCTGTGGTACCTGGTAACGTGGATACCAGCGCTGCCGCCAGTCACTGAGGCGATGGAGGTGCAGCTCAGAGTAGTACAGCTCCCCACAGGTGGAGCTTTACCTAAGGGCAGCAGGGTGGATGAGGGGAATAGTAGTTCTCACCGATTTGATGCTGTGGGAGCCCTCCGGGCGGCGGAGAAAAGGTGAAAAGACACCAGATGAGCTCAAGAAGTTCTTTACTGGCACCGGATGAAAGCGGGTACACAGTACAGTCCGGTTTAACGAGGTTGCAGCCACAGATTTTGAGGAGTCTCTGCAGAGTCTGTTGGTGGTATCTTTGCAATAGCTTTCTGGTTCTGGGTTCCTCTTTACTCTCATTAACCACACTAAAGAGCCCTTTCGCCGGTCCCTTGGGCTGTTACTGTTAGGTATGGTTGGTTCTTTATCTGTACGGACAGCAGCGACAGCAAGATAATCCTCCCACCGGTTCTTTCCCTAAAGTGTCCTGGACCCAATTTGGGCCAGAGGTAGGGATTCAGTCCGTGGCGCTATGGCTTCCTTATGTCGGTCCCACAGCTTGTCGGTTTGCAGTCAGGGATAGACCAACTGACTGCCTCAGCTCCAGTATGCCAGTGATGACCTGGACTCCCCAGCCGACTCCAACAGGTCCTGGTTTTTCCCCTCCGGTGTCTGGGTCACCCCTCTCCAAAGAGGTGCCCTCCTGACACAGACGCAGTTTCCTGACGTCTGTCCTTGCTGACTTCTCAGCACCATCCTTCCTCTGCTTGGCTAACTGTCACTCTAAGTCTCCCGTTCTACTCTAGGCTCCACCCCCTGGGACCTACTGAATATACGGTCCCCTGTCCTAAGGTGGCCTATTGTATGGGCGCTTATGACAGACTCTGTGAGAAACCCCACATACCTGAGTATGGAGGCACTACACCTTCTGTTTGGGGTGCAGTACCTCCCTGTCGCGCCTTTCCATAGGGCCGCCACAAATACACAAAGCCAGATGGCCTTTTAGGACCAATCCGGCACCATAGGGATACATAGGAGCCAAAACCGGATCCTGTTCCTTCATGTTCAAACCGGACAGAACAGGATCCGAAAAACGGGGTGTGAAGTTAGCCTAGGAAGAACCTATAAAATTCCACCACCTATCAATATAGGCATCTCATTAAATACATAGAAATCTGAAAAAATGTAAATATAGGGCCCAATGAAAATGAAATGAGGGTGGACATTTCTGCAGGATAATGAAACTCTCAGTAATTTTCAGAGAAAGAATAAGCTGCTATACCGGCTGAGCTGATCACCTGGCCTGAATGTAATAGAAAATTTATGGAAGGACCTAAACCTCAGAGTTCATAGATGGATCCCACGGGTCCTTCAGAATGTGAAGAGTGTTTGTGTGGAAGAATGGTTCAGAAACACATCTGAGCAATGCATGCAACTACTTTCTCAATACAGCAGGCTTTTTGAAGCTGTCATCACCAACAAAGGTGATGAAGTATTAAGTAAATTTCAGAAAATGTGATCAATGTGTTTCTTCATTAGTAAAAATCAGTAAATTTATGGACATCTATCATTTGATTTCTTTGCCTGTATGGTTTGGATAGGTTGTTACCAACATGTGCTGAGAAACTAATGTCAATGGCACCTATAGAAATATATTTGATTAGAAAATTGATGAAGTGTTCGATGCCTATTTCACTAGCTACCGTATATACTCGTGTATAAGCCGAGTTTTTCAGCACAAAAAATGTGCTGAAAAGTCCCCCCTCGGCTTATACACGAGTATATACGGTAATGAGAAAAATTTAGAAAAAATTCTTGTATACAGCCCCCCCCGTGGTATACCGGGCCCCCCCTGTGGCAACCTGTAAAGGAAACGATGATTATACTTATCGGGTCGCTGTCGCCGACGCCGCCGCTCTGTCACCGTCCGTCACCGCGCTCCTCCTGGTCTTCATGCTTCCTTCACCGTCGCACAGGAAATGACGTCATTTTCTGTGCGCCGATGAAGGAAGCATGAAGACGGGAAGGAGCGCGGTGACGGACGGTGACAGAGCGGCGGCGTCGGCGTCGGCGACAGCGACCCGATAAGTATAATCATCGCTTCCTTTACAGGTGGCCACAGGGGGGGCCCGGTATACCAGGGGGGAGGGCTGTATACAGCCGGGTACCGCTGTATACAGCGGGGGCTGCTGTATACAGCGGGGGCTGCTGTATACCCCTCTGGGGCTGCTAAATACCCCTCTGGGGCTGCTGTATACCCCTCTGGGGCTGCTGTATACCCCTCTGGGGCTGCTATATACCCCTCTGGGGCTGCTATATACCCCTCTGGGGCTGGGGCTGCTGTATACCCCTCTGGGGCTGCTGTATACAGCTCTGGGGCTGCTGTATACCCCTCTGGGGCT
Source organism: Allobates femoralis (assembly GCA_033576535.1). NCBI lineage: Eukaryota > Metazoa > Chordata > Amphibia > Anura > Aromobatidae > Allobates > Allobates femoralis. Next base: position 97,768,175 of record JARQOC010000005.1, read on the forward strand.
GCTATATACCCCTCTGGGGCTGCTGTATACCCCTCTGGGGCTGCTGTATACCCCTCTGGGGCTGCTATATACCCCTCTGGGGCTGCTATATACCCCTCTGGGGCTGCTATATACCCCTCTGGGGCTGGGGCTGCTGTATACCCCTCTGGGGCTGCTGTATACAGCTCTGGGGCTGCTGTATACCCCTCTGGGGCTGCTATATACCCCTCTGGGGCTGCTATATACCCCTCTGGGGCTGCTGTATACCCCTCTGGGGCTGCTGTATACCCCTCTGGGGGCTGCTATATACCCCTCTGGGGCTGCTGTATACCCCTCTGGGGCTGCTATATACCCCTCTGGGGCTGCTATATACCCCACTGGGGCTGCTATATACCCCTCTGGGGCTGCTGTATACCCCTCTGGGGCTGCTATATACCCCTCTGGGGCTGCTATATACCCCTCTGGGGCTGCTGTATACCCCTCTGGGGCTGCTGTATACCCCTCTGGGGCTGCTGTATACCCCTCTGGGGCTGCTATATACCCCTCTGGGGCTGCTATATACCCCTCTGGGGCTGGGGCTGCTGTATACCCCTCTGGGGCTGCTGTATACAGCTCTGGGGCTGCTGTATACCCCTCTGGGGCTGCTGTATACCCCTCTGGGGCTGCTATATACCCCTCTGGGGCTGCTATATACCCCTCTGGGGCTGCTGTATACCCCTCTGGGGCTGCTATATACCCCTCTGGGGCTGCTGTATACAGCTCTGGGGCTGCTGTATACCCCTCTGGGGCTGCTGTATACCCCTCTGGGGCTGCTGTATACCCTCTGGGGCTGCTGTATACAGCTCTGGGGCTGCTGTATACAGCTCTGGGGCTGCTGTATACAGCTCTGGGGCTGCTGTATACAGCTCTGGGGCTGCTGTATACCCCTCTGGGGCTGCTATATACCCCTCTGGGGCTGCTGTATACAGCTCTGGGGCTGCTGTATACAGCTCTGGGGCTGCTGTATACAGCTCTGGGGCTGCTGTATACAGCTCTGGGGCTGCTGTATACCGCTCTGGGGCTGCTGTATACCCCTCTGGGGCTGCTGTATACCCCTCTGGGGCTGCTGTATACAGCTCTGGGGCTGCTGTATACAGCTCTGGGGCTGCTGTATACAGCTCTGGGGCTGCTGTATACCCTCTGGGGCTGCTGTATATACCACTGGGGAGGCTACTGTATACTACCACTGGGGAGGCTGCTGTATACTACCACTGGGGAGGCTGCTGTATACCACTGAGGGGGCCTGTATACCACACTGCTGGGGGCTGTATACCTGTGCTGGGGTCCACCCTCGGCTTATACACGAGTCAATAGGTTTTCCCAGGTTTTGGGGGCAAAAGTAGGGGGGTCGGCTTATACACGGGTCGGCTTATACACGAGTATATACGGGTATATATATAATATTTTAGAAGTGAAAAGGTTTACCGCAATACACTTAGCATTCTTTCATATTCTGACAGAAACACTGAATACGTATCACATTTCAGTTTCCACTTGCCTGACCCAGACTGCCTATAATTGCTGAAACTAAATGGATGTATTGAGAGTAATATCTTGTCCACTGGCAGAAATGTTAATCGCTGTGTACAATACTTATGCATTCATGTATTCAATTGTTGCATGCTCGGCTTGTTTTATTGCTATATTGCTCATTATTTTTTATTTACATAGTTAGCTTGTTGTGTTGGTAGTCTCAACGGCGCAGCAGCTCCAAACCTACAGACACGAATGCCAGTATTGGTATCCTTCTGAATCATATAACTAGTGAGGAGTAATGATTTCTAAAGGCTCGGTTTATATTTTTTCTCATTTTTCAAATAAAATAGTGCAATCAAAAAATATAGCTACGATATATTCAAATTTAGTCTATAAGCGACATCAGCATCTTTTTGCATACATTAGGGTACATCCAGCATTTTTGCTAGAAGATTTTATCAGCACAATCTCTGAATGTTTTTTAAAGGGGATGTCCACCACTTGGACAACCTCTTCTGAATCATTTAGTTCCCCCAGGTAAAAGAATAGATCTTGTACTCTCCTCCTAGCTGACACCATTCAACCACTGTCTATAATCACGGTTCCTGGGATTGCCTGATATCACAACGGCCAATCATTGCTGACTTCACTTGCAACATCTTCAAACTAAATAAGCGACCAACAGAAAGTGAGCGGCAGCATCACTTCCATTGATTAACTTATTTGGTCTGAAAGTGGGGTGAGAAAAGTCGGCAGTGATTTGACACGAGGCTCGCGTAACATCACAATGTCACGTGAGCCCGAACCATGATTACCGACATTGCAGAAAAAGTGCAGCATGGAAGGTGAGTACAGGCTCTATTATTTTGCCTGGAGGTAACAAGCGGAAACAGAAAGGGCTGTCCTAGTAATGGACAAACACTTTAAGAGACATTCAAAAAGGATACTGTGAATATATCTTCACTTGTACATGTATAGCCAAGCACTTCACTTCAGCTACAGAAAAGATAAATTTGATAACTAATGAGGTTTTACATAGTTTTTATACACTGAGGATAAATATTGACTTGATGAAAAATATTTATAGTTAAAGAGGACCTGTCATTCCCCTCCTGGATTTAAATCTAAATGCAGCACTGAATGCAGTATGTCTGCTGCATTCAGGCAAGGGGTCCCCCATGTGTGTGTGTGCTTTGTATCCCAATATATAGCCTTAAGCAAACTCACTGTAAAAAGTAAGGAGGGCATTCCTTGTGACAGCAGTCAGCTCGCTTCTCGGGGGCCATTCCCACCCCCTGCATCTCTTTTCTGCCTCCTTCCATGTCCTCACTGCCTCCTCTATACAGCATAACATGGAGCAGGGCAGGCGAAGGTGCTGAGGTCAGGGCAGGAGGCGGGACAGTAGCGCGGGACTGACACAAACAAGATCTCGCTCTGCGCCTGCGTCAAGGAGCACAAGGAGGCGCAGGCGCAGACGAGCATGGATGAAAAAACATGAAGTAGGCGGCGAGGACATGGAAGGAACTTTGTCTAACCCATAATGTTCAGAGCTGCAGTTTTATTTTTCTGTTGATCTAGATCTACAGTTGCACTCAAAAGTTTATATACCCTGGCAGATTGTTTGCTTTCTTGGCCTTTTTGCAGAGAATATGAATGATATCACAAAAACGTTTTCCACTCATGGTTAGTGTTTGAGTGAAGCCATTTTTTGTCATCTACTGTGTTTTCTCTTTTTAAATCATAATGACAACCAAAAACATCCAAATGACACTGATCAAAAGTTCACCTACCCCTGTTCTTAATACCATTTATTGCCCCTTCTAAGATCAATGACAGCTTGAAGTTTTTTGTGGTAGTTGTGAATGAGATTCTTTATTTTCTCAGAGGGTAAAGCTGCCCATTCTTCTTGGCAAAAAAGTCTCCAGTTCCTGTAAATTCCTAGGATTTCATGATTCAACTGCACACTTGAGTTCTCCCCAGAGTGGCTCAATGATATTGAGGTCAGGAGACTGAGATGGCAACTCAGAACCTTTACTTTGTTCTGCTGTAGCCAATGACAGGTCGACTTGGCCTTGTGTTTTGGACCATTGTCATGTTGGAATGTCAAAGTATGTCCCATGTGCAGATTCCGGGCTCATGAGTGCAAACTTGCCTCTAGTATTTACTGATAATGTGCTGCATTTATCTTTCCTTCAACTTTGACCAAGTTTCCTGTGCCTTTGTAGCTCACACATCCCCACATCATGAGTGATCCACCTCTTTGCAGTAGAAATGGTGTTCCTTTCATCATAGGCCTTGTTGACACCTCTCCAAATGTAACGTTTATGGTTGTTGACAAAAAGTTACATTTTGGTCTCGACGCTCCAAATTACCATGTTCCAGAAGTTTGGAGGCTCGTCTCTGTGCTGTTTGGCATATTGTTGGTGAGATACTTTGTGGCATTTGCGCAGTAATGGCTTTTTTCTGGCAACTCGACCATGCAGCCCATTTTTCTTCAATTGCCTCCTTATTGTGCATCTTGAAATAGCCATACGCTAGTCTTCAGTGAGTCCTGTATTTCAGCTGATGTTATTTGTGGGTTTTCTGTTGCATCCAAAACAATTTTCCTGGTGGTTGTGTCTGAAATTTTTGTTGATCTACCTGATCGTGGTTTGGTTTTTACAGAGCCTCTGATTTTCTATTTGTTAATCACAGTTTGCATTTTGCTTACTGGCATTATCCTTGGATATCCAATTATTGTTTTAAACAGTTCATCTATCCTTTCCCGTAGATAAGTTGACAATTCTTTTGCTTTCCCCCATGACTCACAATCCAGAAACGTTGGTGGCTGGATAACAGATGCAAGAGTTTGTCTGTATCCCAAAAAACTCAGCTTTAAAGGCCCGTTACACAAGGAAACATCTCCGGCAACATCGCCGGCAACTCAGGGGTGTGTTGAAGTCGCAGCAACATCGCCAGTGCGTTGCCCCATGTAACAGAGTGATATTAATGGCGATAGTTGCTTGAGCAACATTGCCTGGTTTCAGGACAATGTCCTGAAGCCAGGTGACGTTGCTCAGGCGATCTGGCAGAATCGCCCAGTGTGACACCGCAACTGCGATGTTGAAAGCAACTTCCCCCATTGAGTCCAATGTTAACGATCGCTACCAAGGTTGAATTTAACTCTGGCAGCGATAGTTGCTTTCAACATCACTGCTGCGTTGCCAGCGATGTCTCCCGTTGTAACAGCAGCACAGTGATCTTGGCTAGCGGCCAAAAACGTGTGCGCTCCCGTGAGTTGCCGGCAATGTTGCCAGAGATGTTTCCACGTGTAACAGGGCCTTTATGCACACACACTGATTACAAGCAAACAGGTCACAGGTGGGGATGTAACCTTTTTTAGCCATTCAAACCCATTTGTGTCAACTTCTGTGCATGTTATTAGGCCAATATCAACAGGGTATGTGAACTAGAGGGGGTTATACATGGTAATGAAAACTGGGGTATGTGAACTTTTGATCAGGGTCATTTGGATGTTTTTGGTAGTCATTATGATGTAAATAGAGAAAACACAGTAGTTTGACAATAAAAGGCTTCACCACACCATTAACCATGAGTGGAAAAAATGTTTTTTTTTGTTATCATTCATATTCTTTATAAAAAGCCAAGAAAGCAAAAAATCTGCCGACCCAGACACTGGAGGGGACAAACCAGTACGTAAACCTTTGAGCACAACTGTATATGCGACATATCCCAGCACTTTCACCAACATAGGTCCTTTTCAGAAATCAAAGTAACAAAATATGTCATAGCCTTGGCTTCAATATGAGCATGCGTACAGATCCAGCAATTTGACAGATTTTATGCTTTTACTATATAATCATTATATTTCACAAAATTATTACACTATTGTTTAGGCATCTTATTATACCACTGTTCAGTTTTTTCATCACACTTTACATATTGTAACAACAAACTGAACAGAAACAAGATTAAAGGATAATGCTTTCTTAATATCATTTTCTCAGTGTTTGGGGAATCTTTTATAGTGAAAACGTAGATCCAGGTGGATCTTCCCTTAACTTTTACCCAATGTGGGTAATGTCAATTGGACTTGATGAGGCCCTTGAAATCAAGGATCCCAGCTTTTCCTTATATGTTTCTGTATTGTCACCGAGTCTCCAGGCTTGAGGGTATGTGTGCCTTGCAAGGAGGATGGATCCAAATTTGAACTAAGAACACAATTGTGAATCTGCTGCAATTTCTTTTCTAAATCCCGCACAAATGTTGTCCTACCTGAATGTAATGTCTGCAATTGCTGAGGAAAATACAACACTGTTTTCTGTGGACCCCAAACAAAATCTCATAAAGGCTCACACTGTTTTTTTTATTTGGAGTAATCCATACAGTATACAATTCTGTTGGAAGACATTCAATCTATTGTCTACATGATGCCTCTATTGTTTTTTGAATTTTTAGTTTCGATGTACCACTTTGCTTTTCAACCTTACCACTACTCTGTGGGTAACAAGGAGTGTGGAAAGCTTATTTTGTAACTAAAGCCTGCTCAACTTCCTGACAGATCTGGGAGGTGAAATGACTGCCTCTGTCACTTTCAATTACCTCCAGTACTCCATGCCGGCATACCACTTCCTATAACAATTTCTTAGCAATAATGCATTCATTAGCATTGGAAGTGGATGCAAACAGTGAATCAGTACAAATTACTCTCTTCTAAACTCCCTGAATCTAAAGTCACACACATAAGCCAAATCACACTAAAGGTACCGTTACACGGCACAACATTGTTAACGATGTCACTGATACATTACGGGTTTGGAGGCGTTCCACGACATCGTTACAACCTTGTTGCGTGTGACTGTGCTAAGTTGTAACGATAAATTGTTGGGTCACTGATCGAAGATTTGAGAACATGTACCAGTCAACCTGGCATATCGTTGTGTGTGACACTGCAATAACGATGTCGTTTACAACTTCGCCCATTCACAGCAATGAGCAGGGATTGTTCGCGGGGTTGTGCAAATGATACCTGCTCACAACATCGTTGGTGAGTTGTCCACGATATCTAAACATGTGACATCTCACCAACGATGTCAAAATTATGTCTTCAACAACCGCGCGCCCACGAGATCGTTGCGGACATCATTCCAACGTCGTGCCATGTAACGGTACCTTTAGAAACAAATCACTGGCAAGCTCTTTCACACTTGCTAAAGTAGATGATTTGAAGACTGTTGCTTTACCCTCAGTTGTAAAACAACCTGCAACTCAGTGCACTATCTGCAAAGAACAAACATTTTTATTTTGAAACTTTAGTTAGTAAAATTTTACTTTGCCTGATTCCATTCAATACTGCCTCCAGCTCCACAGCCCTGATAGCGATGGTTTAGCCAACCATCTATTTATATAATCCGCAGTTTGGAATTCGGGCGTTGTAGCCGAATCCCAGAATGCTTTGCGCCACTGCGAGCGATGACGCGTAGCGTCATCGCGAGAAGCAGCCGCAGTGCACCTCCGGGACAACAACCCCCACACACAGACACAGGAGACCCGGCCAGAGAGAGAGGGAAAGGAGCTCCGTCTCAACACACTCCATCCCCCGGGACAGCAACCCCCACACACAGACACAGGAGACCCGGCCAGAGAGAGAGGGAGAGGAGCTCCGGCCCCGCACACTCCATCCCCCGGGACATCAACCCCCACACACAGCAGCTGACAGCCGCACTGCACCTCCCGGAGAACTACCCCCCGCCAGCCGTAGATCCCCCCCACCTCTCCTGCTGGTCCGGCACACTCCCGCATCTCTCTCTGCTCCGATTATCTTCACTACAAGGCAAAGGACCTTTGGTGATGTCAGAGTCATGTGATCATTCACATGACTCAGACATCACTGCAGGTCCTGTATTCATCGATCAGAGCTGGTAAGAAGCCACACAGGGGGCAGGGCGAGTTAAGACACTGCAGGGGCAAATAGAGCCCAGGGGAAACGGGGGGGGGAGCCCATTCTGCCCCTCTACAGTCTACCCCTGCTCTGCTTCGGCCCCACACCCTGCACCTCCCCCACACACAGCAGCTAAGAGACAGAGAGGAGATCCGGGGAGAGACACCACAGGGGACAAAAATCCCCCCACACACAGGACGACCTAACCAGCAGCACAACATATACATACATACACTCTATATACATACATACACTCTATATACATACATACACTCTATATACATACATACACGCTATATACATACATACACTCTATATACATACATACACTCTATATACATACATACACTCTATACACATACATACACTCTATACACATACATACACTCTATACATACACTCTATATACATACATACACTCTATATACATACATACACTCTATATACATACATACACTCTATACATACACTCTATATACATACATACACTCTATATACATACATACACTCTATACACATACATACACTCTATACACATACATACACTCTATACATACACTCTATATACATACATACACTCTATATACATACATACACTCTATATACATACATACACTCTATACATACACTCTATATACATACATACACTCTATATACATACATACACTCTATACATACACTCTATATACATACATACACTCTATATACATACATACACTCTATACACATACATACACTCTATACATACACTCTATACATACATACACTCTATATACATACATACACTCTATATACATACATACACTCTATACATACACTCTATATACATACATACACTCTATATACATACATACACTCTATACACATACATACACTCCATACATACACTCTATATACATACATACACTCCATACATACACTCTATATACATACATACACTCTATACACATACATACACTCCATACATACACTCTATATACATACATACACTCCATACATACACTCTATATACATACATACACTCTATATACATACATACACTCTATATACATACATACACTCTATATACATACATACACTATATACATACATACACTCTATATACATACATACACTATATACATACATACACTCTATATACATACATACACTCTATATACATACATACACTCTATATACATACATACACTATATACATACATACACTCTATATACATACATACACTATATACATACATACACTCTATATACATACACTCTATATACATACATACACTCTATATACATACACTCTATATACATACATACACTCTATATACATACATACACTCCATACATACACTCTATATACATACATACACTCTATATACATACACTCTATATACATACATACACTCTATATACATACATACATACACTCTATATACATACACTCTATATACATACATACACTCTATATACATACATACACTCTATATACATACACTCTATATACATATACACTATTTCAACACACACAATATAGATATAGAGTATCTACACATGCCTTATATACACATAAATATATTGATATACTGTATATACACATATATACACACTATATACACATATATATTGATATACGGTACTGTATATAAACACATATACATATAGCGTATATACACATATATATATACATACATGCACATATACAGTCTATACACACATATATAGATATACAGTTTTACACAGATATATATACACTATATACACATATATACATATACAGTATATACACATCTATACATATATATACATATACAGTATCTACACATACACTTAGATATACACTATATACACACAGATACACATACACTATATACACATATATACATAGATGTACATATACAGTATATACACACATATATACATACACAGTATATACACACAGATACATATACATATACAGTATTTTCACATATATAGATGTAGATATAGTTTATATACACATATATATAGAGATATATAGTATGTACATATATAGATATCCTGTATATACACATATCGCTATACAGTATATACACATATATACATACATATACAGTATATACACACACATACATATACAGTATATACACATATATACATGTAGATATACACTATATACACACATATTGATAGATACACATACATAGATATACAGTATATACACATATACATAGATATACAGTGTATACTCACATATAGATATACAGTATATACACAGACATACACTATATACCCACATATACATATACACTATATACACAACACATATATATATATACAGTATATACACATATATAGATAGATGTACATATACTGTATATACACATATATAGATAGATGTACATATACAGTTTATACACATATCTACTTATATAATCACCAGTTTGGGATTCGCCCGTTGAAGCCGAATCCCATAATCCTTTGTGGCACTGCGAGCGATGACGCTTGCGTCATCGCGAGCCGCAGCCACACTACCTCACACCACCGCCATCCTGCCAACCCTTGGCCCCGCCACAAAGTCGACGCTGCCCATATGCCGCCGGTGCCTTCCGCCCCTCGCTCACCGCTGGGGCCTCGCTGCTGCTGGACTTGCGGTGTAGGGCCTGTGGCCGCCTGCCTCAACCCACTGACGTCGTCCTGTGCCCTGCGCCAGCCAATGGGAGTGAGCGGGGCATCTCTGCCTCCAAAGCCTCACACGCCCCGCTCACTCCCATTGGCCGCCACCACCCCTGCAAGCGGATTGGGCGCTGTGTTGTAAACACAGCACGCCCATCCAGTTGCCCAGGACTCGGTGTCCTGGACCAATCGGATGCCCCTCCAGCCCAGAGCCGCTTCTTTACTCACCCCTCCAGCCCAGAGCCGCTTCTCTCCTCACCCCTCCAGCCCAGAGCCGCTTCTCTCCTCACCCCTCCAGCCCAGAGCCGCTTCTCTCCTCACCCCTCCCAGCCCAGAGCCGCTTCTCTCCTCACCCCTCCAGCCCAGAGCCGCTTCTCTCCTCACCCCTCCAGCCCAGAGCCGCTTCTCTCCTCACCCCTCCAGCCCAGAGCCGCTTCTCTCCTCACCCCTCCAGCCCAGAGCCGCTTCTCTCCTCACCCCTCCACCCCAGACCCGCTTCTCTCCTCACCCCTCCAGCCCAGAGCCGCTTCTCTCCTCACCCCTCCAGCCCAGAGCCGCTTCTCTCCTCACCCCTCCAGGCCAGAGCCGCTTCTCTCCTCACCCCTCCAGGCCAGAGCCGCTTCTCTCCTCACCCCTCCAGGCCAGAGCCGCTTCTCTCCTCACCCCTCCAGGCCAGAGCCGCTTCTCTCCTCACCCCTCCAGGCCAGAGCCGCTTCTCTCCCCACCCCTCCAGGCCAGAGCCGCTTCTCTCCTCACCCCTCCACCACAGAGCCGCTTCTCTCCTCACCCCTCAACCACAGAGCCGCCTCTATACTCTGCTACCCACAGAACCGCCTCTATACTCTGCTACCCACAGAGCCCGCCTCTATACTCTGCTACCACAGAGCGCCTCTATACTCTGCTACTCACAGAGCTGCCTCTATACTCTGCTACCACAGAGCCCCTCTATACTCTGCTACTCACAGAGCCGCCTCTATACTCTGCTACCCACAGAAACGCCTGCATACTCTGCTACGACAGAGCAACCTGCATACTCTGCTACCGACAGAGCAACCTGCATACTCTGCTACCGACAGAGCAACCTGCATACTCTGCTACCGACAGAGCAACCTGCATACTCTGCTACCGACAGAGCAACCTGCATACTCTGCTACCGACAGAGCAACCTGCATACTCTGCTACCGACAGAGCAACCTGCATACTCTGCTACCGACAGAGCAACCTGCATACTCTGCTACCGACAGAGCAACCTGCATACTCTGCTACCGACAGAGCAACCTGCATACTCTGCTACCGACAGAGCAACCTGCATACTCTGCTACCGACAGAGCAACCTGCATACTCTGCTACCCACACAGCCGCCTCCATACTCTGCTACCCACACAGCCGCCTCCATACTCTGCTACCCACACAGCCGCCTCTATACTCTGCTACCCACAGAGCCGCCTGTATACTCTGCTACCCACAGAGCCGCCTCTATACTCTGCTACCCACAGAGCCGCCTCTATACTCTGCTACCCACAGAGCCGCCTCTATACTCTGCTACCCACAGAGCCGCCTCTATACTCTGCTACCCACAGAGCCGCCTCTATACTCTGCTACCCACAGAGCCGCCTGTATACTCTGCTACCCACAGAGCCGCCTGTATACTCTGCTACCCACACAGCCGCCTGTATACTCTGCTACCCACACAGCCGCCTGTATACTCTGCTACCCACAGAGCCGCCTCTATACTCTGCTACCCACAGAGCCGCCTCTATACTCTGCTACCCACAGAGCCGCCTCTATACTCTGCTACCCACAGAGCCGCCTCTATACTCTGCTACCCACAGAACCGCCTGTATACTCTGCTACCCACAGAGCCGCCTCTATACTCTGCTACATACAGAGCCGCCTCTATACTCTGCTACATACAGAGCCGCCTCTATACTCTCCTACCCACACAGCCGCCTGTATACTCTGCTACCCACACAGCCGCCTGTATACTCTGCTACCCACAGACCCGCCTGTATACTCTGCTACCCACAGAGCCGCCTGCATACTCTGCTACCCACAGAGCCCCCTGTATACTCTGCTACCCACTGACCCGCCTGTATACACACAATTCATTTCACCGCGCTCCCGATGCAATTGCATCGGGCCTTTTTACTAGTGGGGTGAATAAAGAGAACAAATGCACGAGGTCTCCCATACTCCTTGGCCCTGATTCATCAAGTCTTTGAAACAGAGGGTCCTGATTCGATGACCCTTAATAAATCACAAGGATCTGGCAAGTGCCATCCGCCTTTGTGCACCTTAAAATAACTATTATTCCAGTCAGATACTGGGGTAAAATCTCTGGAATAAGGAACATCACAATTTGTCCTGAATTAGATGCTATGAAATCATGCACTCGCTCCTCCTGTCCCACCCAACCTCAATCAATTTTGTCAGAGCTGGGAAAAGCTTGTGTGAAAATGCAAAAAAATCACAACATTTTTGGGCAACTTGGACTTATGCAAAAGTTTGGCAACTTTTCTTAGTAATGTATACCAGGCTTTTTGCAAAATTGCTTTAGTGAATAGGCCCAGGTGTTCTCCCCTAGAAACAATGTCTACAAGAAAATTCTCCACATAGCTTTCTATGGCTATATGCCAACAGTGATTTTAGATCCACAGAAAAAAATGAGCATGTCAATTCTTGTTGCATATCAGCAGCATTTTTCTACCATCGCTGCCATTGACAATAGTGAAAAACCACAAGACCAAAATCTGCACTAAAAAACACAACAGAAATACACCCAAACACGTTGTGTATTTGGTGTGTTTTTCTGGCACAGGGTGCAGGTGAGCAGCGTTTTTGCTGCAGAAAATTTCTGCACCTAAAAAGTTGTGTCGGCACATAGCCTATGAGTCAAAATGAGGAACATAAAGGCTCTATGCATTGATTTAGGCATCTTCATACAATTTTGTGCATTTGGCCCAAAGTATGATTATTAATTAGTACTAGCTGAAGAGCCCGACATTGCCCGCGCATTGTAACTGACTGTTCTTAGTTATAATTGAATAGAATGATTATTTTGCACATAAATATCTGCCTCTAGATCCTCCTCCTGATTAGAATGTTGTCCGGTTCTACCTCTAGCTCCTCTTCCTCCATAGAATGTTGTCTGGTTCTGCATACGTGATGCCCCACTGGTCGGGATGCCACGGAGTGGTACTGCACCCATAAAAGAGTGTGTAGTATTCCTGTGACTTAGAAATTGGGATGCTGCATAAGGGACCCTCATAACTCACATCCACACACACCCTAGGTAGGAGACAGTGGGTGAACCCATTGTATGGAGGACCCAGTCCCATGGAAGGAGTGATAGGGTAGAAAAGTGTGTGGGTGGGAGGTACTTGAGGTGAGTCAGAAATCTCCATTGGGGAATGAGGAGTGGAGAATGATGGAGAAGCCGTCTGGAAGTGGATCCTAGAGGCATCAGGTAGTGCGGTGCACCTGAATCCGGAGCCTGTACGATTACCGACCAGAGGAATCTGTCCCGAAACAGAGGACTGGCTCTGCGAATGGTGACGGTGTCTACCCCCGAGCCATTGAACCGGAGGCCCAAGTTTTTAGAGGAACACGCTGACCATCGGTGCATCCAGAAAAAGGCACCGTATAGGGTCTGAGGGACCCAGAGAAGAGTCCTCCACCGAGAGATCCATGGGAGCTGGCATCAGGCTCTGCGCGAGGGAGCGCTGAGGGAGACAGGAGAGAGCGCAGGAAGGGACCGGCCCGGTGACTACCGAGGCCAGGCAGACCCGAAAGGACTGTGTTAAAAACTGCCAGTAAACTTGTCCAGAGTAAAAAGACTGTGTGGCATCCTTTTGTATCTCCACCTGAAGAGCCGCCGACTGCAGCAGGGAGGAGGATCAGTGACAAGTCCTGGCGCAGCTGCATCCCTGTGTGAAACCATTATTAACTTCCACTACTGCCCTGGTGATCCTGTTCCACCTATGGGGAGCAAAACCATCCTGCTGCATCAACATCACCCCAGAGGTCTGACCTGCAGCGCCGGTAACATTACCGGAACCGTAGGTGGTGTCACGAAACACTTTTATTTTATTTTTATTGACTCTTCCCCCTTTTCAGTGACCACCAGCACCACGGGATCGGGCACAGGCCCCAATCACATCCTCAGTAAATCAATGCTCGGAACCAGGTACCCCACAGCCCTGGGGCGGGTCACATATAGCTCCACTCCCTCCCTATAATGTTGTCTAATTCTTTGTACAGCTCCTCCCCTCCATAGAATATTGTCTGGTTCTGTGAGGAGGTGGGCTATGAAGTTGGCATGGTTTTATGGAGTGGGTGTGGCTATGTGGAGTGGGTGGGGCTAATGCCACATACACACACATACATACATACATACACTCAGCTTTATATACATACATACACTCAGCTTTATATATTAGATTATTTATTATTATTATAGCATCATGGCGCTTTACATATGAAAAAGGGCACACATAGACAATAGTGATGAGCGACCATGCTCGCCACTACTCGGTACTCGCACGAGTATCACTGTACTCGGGCTACTCGGCGAGCACCGAGTAATCTCGCGATACTCGTGCTGTGCTCGTGGTCGTCATCTCTGTATGTTGGTGCTCTTTTGAGAGCCAACCCACATGCAGGGATTGGCTGGCAGACCACTGCAATGCCACAGCCCTGTTAGTTGTGGCATTGCAGTGCTTGGCCGGCCTGCACAGCGTGACCGAGCCTTTATAAGACCCGCCGCGCTGTGCTCTGAACACAGGCATCCAGACAGTGAGTGTAGGGAGAGTGTCTGCTGCTGCTTAGGGACAGATTTGCGGCCCTCATAGGTAGATCCGGAGCAGGGCTGCAAACTGCTGCTGACCACAACAGTCCTTCTCAGGACTAATCTAGGAGGATATAGGCAGGGTGATACAGATCGGAATCCAAGCTTTTCTGTGACCATAACAGTCACCAGACTGTTGAACTTACTACCTTGATCCAGGTTAGGGACTAAAATCCAAATCTCCTGTGACCATTACAGTCACCAGACTGGTGTACTTACTACCTTAATACAGGTTAGGGACTAAAATCCTACTCTCCTGTGACCATTACAGTCACCAGACTGGTGTACTTACTACCTTCATACAGGTTAGGGACTAAAATCCTAATCTCCTGTGACCATTACATTCACCAGACTGGTGTACTTACTACCTTGATACAGGTTAGGGACTAAAATCCTAATCTCCTGTGACCTCAACAGTCACCAGACATTTGTCGCTGTATACAGGCAAAATGCGCAAGGGCGTTGGCAAGGAACAAGGAAGTGAACGTGATGGTGGTGCAGGCAGAGGCCAAGGTCGTGTGCAAGCACTCATTTCGCAACAACAACAAAGGGGCACATCTCCTCGCTCGCACGTCCTGTCCCAAATTCTTGGGGCCCACAGCAGTACACCACTCTTGAACCAAGACCAGTGTCAACAGGTTGTTACTTGGATAGCGGATAATGCTTCAAGTCAGATGGGCACCTCCACAAACACCCTGTCTTCCACACGGTCAAGTGTCAGTGGCCGTGATACTGCACAGCACATTTCCCAATCTGATCCTCCTTCCTACCACCAGGACGAGTACACGTCCACGGACATTACTGATCCCACACTAGGACACTCGGAAGAGCTGTTCACGTATCCATTTGCAGAATCTGGCCTGTCGCCAGTTCCTCTTGAGGTGGGTGATGAGGAGATGGTATGTACAGATGCCCAAATATTTGAGCAGCCACGTTCTCACGAACGGAACGTTGGCAACGTGTCTCAACAAGGGGTGAACGATGATGAGACACAATTGCCAGGAAGTCAGGAGGAGGATCAGGGTGCGGAAGAGGAAGACGACATGGTGGATGATCCAGTAACTGACCCAACATGGCAGGAGGATATGCAGATCGAGGCCAGCAGTGCACAGGGGGAGGGAGGCGTAGCATCCCAACAGGCAGTACGAAGCAGGGTCGTGTCCGCAGGCAGAAGGCAGCCAACCGTTCCCCGGAACACCAACACGACTCAAGGTGCCTGTGCAAATGTTCGGTCTTCCAGAGTCTGGGAGTTTTTTAAGTTGGCTCCAGAAGACTCTAAAAAGGCCATTTGCAACACCTGCCATGCCAGTATCAGCAGGGGTACGAAAACTAGCAGCCTGACCACCACCAGCATGATCAGGCACATGTCAGCCAAGCACCCGACTTTGTGGGAAGTACAACAGAGTCGAGGAGCGGTGCTTGCTGATGTCACTGCTACGTCTTCGCGTGTTGTGCGTGCGAGCCAAACCCCTGTCCATGCTGGCCGCGAACAAGCCTCCGGCCCTGCACCTGAAGTTGCCCAGGCACAAATAACACCTGCATCAAGCACGTCCTTGTCCCAGCGCAGCGTTCAATTATCCATTCAGCAAACATTTGAACGCAGGCGCAAATACGCTGCCAACGCCCCACATGCCACAGTCCTGAATTATCACATTTCGCGACTCATAGCGCTAGAAATGTTGCCTTTCCGGCTGGTGGAGACAGAAGCATTCCGCGACCTGATGGCGGCTGCTGTCCCACGTTACTCGGTCCCCAGCCGCCACTATTTCTCCAGATGTGCCGTCCCCGCATTGCATAACCACGTGTCCAACAGCATCACACGTGCCCTGAACAACGCTGTTTCAGCCAAAGTCCACCTAACCACAGACACGTGGACAAGTGCTTGTGGGCAAGGCCGCTACATCTCCTTGACGGCACACTGGATTAATATTGTGGAGGCTGGGACCCAGTCTGAGCGAGGGACGGAACACGTCCTTCCCACATCAAGGATAGCAGGCCCTACCTCTGTCAGGGTTTCACCGACACTCTACAGCTCCGGAATGTCATGCTCCTCAGCCTCCT
>JARQOC010000005.1:97785259-97805341 GCA_033576535.1 Allobates femoralis
TAATACTCATGCAACCCAGTTTTTACTTTTTCAAACATAATTTCTGGAAGCGGAGAGTTTTAACCAACAATAATTGCCACCAGCCTGTTCTATCTCAATGCTCTTTATTATTAATTAATGCACACGATAAAAACAAGCTACATATTGCACAGAAGTAATTAAAATGTGTGATACAATCCGGTTTCCTAGAGACAGATTGATGGCCAAATACTACCATCAGCCAGTGACAATTGGGGTGCAATTATTGTTGGTTAAAACTCTCCGCTTCCGGAAATTATGTTTGAAATTGTATCAAGGAGAGTCCACTTATATGATATTTACTGTCCATGTAAAACTCAGTTGGTAAAAATACCAGTTTTTACTTTGTGGCTTTGGGTATTGGTTGTGTGACTGACGTTTCTTCTGCAGCTCACTGTATTGAAGGGGTAATGAAGGCAGCTAGACAACAAGGTTGTGTGGCACCCCTGAGGTTCTGTCATCACAGTAGCACTGCACCTATCCAATAGGTGTGGTATCATGCTCACAGGTAAGAGGGGAAATTTTGCTGAGACCACCAACACACACCCAACAATATACAAACTCCAGGCCAGGGAGATGCTGGGTGGAAGAGGTTTGCTGATAGATCAGTCCCAATCTGCTGGCTGGAGAGAGGAGTTAAGTTGAGCGGATGGGAATTAAGTTAGTAGTTAGAGAAAAAACAGCATGGAAGGAAGATGGAGTGAGTTCTAGGGAACTCAGGTAGCTGGGGAAAGAGTGGGACCCGGACAATGGGGTCGGCTGCTAATCTCCAGGCCTGTGGACCTGAATCTGCAGCTGGCTGGATGACCAGGCTCAGGAATGAGCTGCACAGGGTGCCGGCCCCAATTCGGTGTTGAACCTTTAGGACCAGTCAAGAAACCGGAGGTTACTGAACTTCATGTTCATGTATAACACAGAGTACAGTGAACATCATTAACTGTGGTAAAGGTCACTGCAGCAGGCTCTACTCTATACAGAAATGCAGCTATTTGTATCCAGTGCAAGGAGCATTATGGCTAAGATAGATTCTACACAGTGGCTGTATAATAACCTACATACACAGATTCTACACAAAAATAAATCTAACTACATATACTACATAAACATGCTAGGATGCAGGATTATAAATCATGATATACCTCACTTCTATTACACTTTGTGCAATGGCTGCAGCCTACACCTGTTTACACAGACCACAACATAACATGTAACTGCATTTTACTCTTACCGGAATCATCTGACAAGAGGAGGAAAGTTGTATGAAGAGGACAGGAGCTAGGGAAAATACATCTGATCCCTCGGAAGTTTAGCAAGATTTCTGCGAGTCTCCCTCTCTCAGAAGGAAGGAGGGGGTGGTCCCACATAGAATTACTCATTCTTAAAGGAGACATTCTTATTTGGTGACCTCTAAGGGTTATTACTGATATTACACTATGCACATACAGTTGTTCCCAAAAGTATTGACACCCCTGCAATTCTGTCAGATAATACTCCGCTTCTTCCTGAAAATGATTGCAATCACAAATTCTTTGGTATTATTATCTTCATTTAATTTGTCTTCAATGAAAAAACACAAAAAGAATTGTCCTAAAGCCAAATTGGATATAATTCCACACCAAACATAGAAAAGGGGGTGGACAAAAGTATTGGCACTGTTAGAAAAATCATGTGATGCTTCTCTAATTTGTGTAATTAACAGCACCTGTAACTTACCTGTGGCATCCAACAGGTGTTGGCAATAACTAAATCACACTTGCAGCCAGTTGACATGGATTAAAGTTGACTCAGCCTCTGTCCTGTGTCCTTGTGTGTACCACATTGAGCAAGGAGAAAAGAAAGAAGACCAAAGAACTGTCTGAGGACTTGAGAAACCAAATTGTGAATAAGCATGAGCAATCTCAAGGCTACAAGTCCATCTCCAAAGACCTGAATGTTCCTGTGTCTACTGTGCGCAGCGTCATCAAGAAGTTTAAAGCCTATGGCACTGTGACTAACCTCCCTAGATGTGGACGGAAAAGAAAAATTGACGAGATATTTCAACGCAAGATGGTGCGGATGGTGGATAAAGAACCTCGACTAACATCCAAACAAGTTCAAGCTGCCCTGCAGTCAGAGGGTACAACAGTGTCAACCCATACTATCCGTCGGCGTCTGAATGAAAAGGGACTGTATGGTAGGAAACCCAGGAAGACCCCACTTCTTACCCCGAGACATAAAAAAGCCAGGCTGGAGTTTGCCAAAACTTACCTGAGAAAGCCTAAAACGTTTTGGAAGAATGTTCTCTGGTCGGATGAGACAAAAGTAGAGCTTTTTGGTCAAAGGCACCAGCATAGAATTTTCAGGAGAAAAAAGAGGCATTCAAAGAAAAGAACACGGTCCCTACAGTGAAACATGGCGTAGGTTCCCTGATGTTTTGGGGTTGCTTTGCTGCCTCTGGCACTGGACTGCTTGACGGTGTGCATGGCATTATGAAGTCTGAAGACTACCAACAAATTTTGCAGCATAATGTAGGGCCCAATGTGAGAAAGCTGGGTCTCCCTCAGAGGTCATGGGTCTTCCAGCAGGACAATGACCCAAAACACACTTTACAAAGCACTTGAAAATGGGTTGAGAGAAAGCACTGGAGACTTCTAAGGTGGCTAGCAATGATTCCGGACCTGAATCCCATAAAACAACTGTGGAGAGATCTAAAAATGGCAGTTTGGAGAAGGCACCCTTCAAATATCAGGGACCTGGAGCAGTTTGCCAAAGAAGAATGGTCTAAAATTCCAGCAGAGCATTGTAAGAAACTCATTGATGGTTACTGGAAGTGGTTGATCGCAGTTATTTTGGCTAAAGGTTGTGCAACCAAGTATTAGGCTGAGGGTGCCAATACTTTTGTCTGGCCCATTTTTGGAGTTTTGTGTGAAATGATCAATGTTTTGCATTTAGGTTCATTCTCTTTTGTATTTTTTCATTGACGACAAATTAAATGAAGATAATAATACCAAAGAATTTGTGATTGCAATTATTTTCAGGAAGAAACTGAGTATTATCTGACAGAATTGCAGGGTGTCAATACTTTTGTCGACAACTGTAAATGGGCAGAACATTATTGATTAGTGTGGCACACACAGAAACACAATGCGAAGTTTGAGTCCGCTTCTACCCTTATTATTTGCTTTCAGGTGTGATTTTTATTTTGCCTACTTCTGTTACTTGCCACAGGTGAGTTTAAACAAGCAACACATGCTTAAAAGTTGTTAACCCACAATTTTTCAAAGGTGCCAACAATTTTGTTTGGCCCATTTTGGGGTTTTGAGTGAAATTATGTCCAATTTGTAGTGATGAGTGAATCTACTCATCACTATTTGGTACTCACCTGCTCCTGCTCCTCATCCTCTCCTGAATTACTGTCCCCATCACTCCCAAGCTGGGAGCATTACAGCAGTGCCTTGGTAAGCGGCAAAACACTCTGCGAAGCTCATCTGCTTCGGACATAAACCTAACACTGCAGCAGAGCTGTTTCAAGGGATAAAAGAACAGATTGATCAGTGGCTTTCCCTGCTGAACCTCCAACCAGGTATAGTCATGTGTGATAATGGGTGTAACCTGGGGCAGCTTTAATGCTCGGCAAGCTGGCACGTTTCATGCATGGCTCATGTGCTGAACTTAGATTTACAGCGGTTTCTAAAAACATACCCTGATGTCCCATACCTAATGTCAGTGCACATTTTAGAAAGTCATCTCCCAATTTTGCCGATTTTTCAGTGCTGAAAAATCACCTGAATTTGCCTCATCACCGACTGATTTGTGACCTACCCACTTGCCCAGTGCCAGCACCCGAAATACCCAGGCAGGTGCCAGGGACATGAAGAAGTGAGATGGCCCACAGCTGTCTGTGAGCAGAAGCAGAGGAGATCCACTCACCGATAGTGGCCCACTCTCCCTCTATTCTCTCCTGCTTTGTACTCAGCTAGGTGATCGGTACACAACAGGAGAGAAAGCTTACCAGGAGCTGAATGGAGGCTGAAGGACCTTCCAGTTCCAGTCATGTGACTGATCATATGACTTAAATCAAGGTCCTAGAAGAAACTGCTTAACGTCTGCAGCCTCAGCAGCTCCCAGTGCCTCCTTTCCTGCTCTGCATGAATCAAGATCATCTGAATATGGTAATATATATGTGTGTGTGTGTCTGTATATGTATATGTGTGTTTGTGTCTGTATGTGTATGTATCTGTGTGTGTGTCTGACTATGTATGAATGCATGTGTATGTATGGGTGTGTAATCTAGAATAGGGGTGAGAATGCGCATATAGGGTCTTATCCTTAGGAGACAGGATTGTTACGGTGGAATCTAGGAACTGCTCACCTGATAGGGTTGTGTAGCACACAACCGGCGTGATCACTCAGAACAGTACAGCTGATGCGAGGACCGTACGTCCACAGGTCACTGTGGTCATGATAAGTTTCTGCAGGACAAAGTACCTCGTAGTCCGAGCTGCTGTCTTCGTATGATGAAAAAATCAGAGACACCGGTATGCCTGAATGTGGTAGTAGCCAGTATATAAACTGTGTGTATTTGCATTTGTGTATATCTGTATTTGTGTATCTGTATGTGCATATAGCAGAGCTGTGTGTGTTTGTATGTGCATGTAGCAGAGCTGTGTGTGTATCTGTACGTACATATAGCTAGGTGTGTAGTGTGCATGTAGTGTCCATGTGGCAAAGCTTGGTGTGTATCTGTATGTGTATGTATTGTGCATGCAACAGAGCTGTGTGTATATGTATGTACGTGTATTGTATACATGAGCAGAGCTGTGTGTGTTTGTATGTGCATGCATTGTACATGTAGCAGAGCTGAGTATTTAGTGATTTAGTGTCCATATAGCAGAGCCATATGTGTATCTGTATCTGTAGTGTGCATGTAGCAGAGCTGTGTGTGTCTAGATGTGCATGAATTAGGTATGTACCAATGCTGTGTGTATCTGTATGTTCATGTAGTAAAGCTGTGTGTGTGTATTATGTGTAGTGTGCATGTAGCAGAGCTATATGTTTACATGTGCATGTAGGAGAGCCCTCTATAGCCCTCTATATTTATGTCTATAGACATGTATGTCTATGTGTAGTGTGCATATAGCATAGCTGTGTGTATCTGTATGGGCAAACATTGGGCATGTACCAGTGCTGTGTGTTGTATCTGTATGTTCATGTAGTAGATCTGTGTGTGTGTGTATCTGTATGTTCATATAGTAGAGATGTGTGTGTACTATGAGTAGTGTGCATATAGCAGACCTGTGTGTCTACATGTGCATGTAGGAGAGCCATTTATGCCTATAGGTATGTAGCAGAGCTGTGTGTGCACTATGTGTAGTATGCATGTAGCCGAGCTGTGTGTCTAGATGTGCGTGTAGCAGAGCCATGTATATTTACAGGCATGTAGCAGAGCTGTGTGTGTCATATATAATTTGGAGGGGCAGGTGCGGAGTGTAAAAGGGGCCCATTAAGACTCTTTAGCCAGGGGCCCACAAAAATCTGGAGCAAGCCCTGCCTGCCCACACACTGGAACTCAACATTTCATATGTTTGCAAGGATCAGTTTGCAGCAAAGGGCAGTAGCTGAATACTAGCTTCAACATGCTCATCAGACTGACACTCAGCAACTAAACATATCAATTGTCATATGGGTGTGGATCACTGACATTAGTGATGTTCTTGAAAACTTTGAGTACTGCACCAAGATTGTGAGCGGTGCTGATGCTAGTATCAGTGTAAACATCCCACTGCTCTGTCTAATGAAACACTTGCTGAGGGTGGAAAGGAACAGGACTTGTTTGTCTGTGCTTTAGAGTGGACTCCCACCCCAGCTCCCTGTCTGTCCAGCATGGATGGCCTGACGAGGAGAAGGTGGAGGAGAACGAGGAGGAGGCAAGCCAGCGTGGGGAGAGGATAATTAATGTTCATCATGGCTGGACGAGAGTCATGACTGGGCTGTTAATTTACAGGGCTATTGTCTGTTCAGAAATGACCGTACAAATAGGCGAGGAGGAGGTGTATGTTTATACGTAAAATCATCCTTAAAACCCATCCTGCGTGATAATATAGGTGAATCTAATGGAAATGTAGAGTCTCTGTGGGTGGAGATAAGGGGAGGGGGAAAAAATAATAAATTACTGATAGGGGTTTGTTATAAGTCCCCAACAATAATGGAAGTGGAGGAGAATATCCTCATAAAGCAAATAGAAGAAGCAGCGACTCAGGGAGAAGTCATTATTATGGGGGACTTCAACTACCCTGAAATACATTGGGGATCAGAAACCTGCAGTTCTAGCAAAGGTAATAAGTTTTTGAAAACTATGAGAGACAATTACCTTTCACAACTGGTTCAGGACCCAACAAGAAGGGGGGCACTGCTGGACCTAATATTAACCAACAGGCCAGACCGCATATCAAATATACGGGTTGGAGGTCACTTGGGTAATAGTGATCATAACTTAATAAGCTTTCAAGTATCCTTTACTAAGACGTGTAGTAGAGGGGCCACAAGGACACTAAACTTCAGGAAGGCAAATTTCCAACGGTTGAGAGATGATCTTAGTGCAATAAACTGGGACGATGTCCTGAGACATAAAAGTACACAACACAAATGGGAGATGTTTATTAGCATCCTGAATAGGACCTGTGCACAATATATACCCTATGGGAATAAGCATGCTAGAAATAGGAGGAAACCACTATGGCTAAATAAAGCGGTAAGAAGTGCAATAGGTGACAAAAAGAAAGCATTTAGGGAATTAAAGCAAGTAGGTAGTGATGAAGCATTAAATAAATACAGAAAATTAAATAACATTTGTAAAAAGCAAATCAAGGCAGCAAAGATTGAGACAGAGAGACTCATTGCCAGAGAAAGTAAAAAGAATCCCAAAATATTTTTTAACTACATAAATAGTAAGAAACTAAAAAATGATGGTGTTGGCCCCTTTAAAAATAGTCTGGGTGAAATGGTGGATGAGGATGAGGAAAAAGCAAATATGCTAAATGACTTTTTTTCAACAGTATTTACACAAGAAAATCCCATGACAGACAATATGATCAGTGATAACAAAAATTCTCAATTAAACGTCACCTGCTTAACCCAAGAGGAAGTACGGCATCGTCTAAAAATCACTAAAATTGACAAATCCCCGGGCCCAGATGGGATACACCCCAGAGTGCTGCAGGAATTAAGTACTGTCATAGATAGACCATTATTTTTAATATTTAAAGATTCCATAATATCAGGGTCTGTACCACAGGACTGGCGTATAGCAAATGTGGTGCCAATATTCAAAAAGGGGACAAAAACTGAACTTGGAAATTATAGGCTAGTAAGCTTAACCTCTACTGTGGGTAAAATCCTAGAGGGTTTTCTAAGAGATGCTATACTGGAGTATCTGAACAAAAATAACCTCATGACCCATTATCAACATGGTTTTACGAGGGACCGTTCCTGTCAAACTAATCTAATAAGCTTCTATGAAGAAGTAAGTTCTGGACTGGACCAAGGAAATGCAGTGGATGTGGTGTATATGGACTTTTCAAAAGCTTTTGATACGGTGCCACACAAAAGGTTGATACATAAAATGAGGGCAATGGGGATAGGGGAAAATATGTGTAAGTGGGTTAAGAACTGGCTTAGTGATAGGAAACAAAGGGTGGTTATTAATGGAACACACTCAGAATGGGTCACAGTTAACAGTGGGGTACCACAGGGGTCAGTGTTGGGCCCGCTTCTATTTAATATATTTATTAATGACCTTGAAGGGGGCATACAGAGTAGAATCTCAATATTTGCAGATGACACTAAACTCTGCAGGGTAATCAATACAGAGGAGGACAATTTTATATTACAGGAGGATTTATGTAAACTAGAAGCTTGGGCTGCTAAATGGCAAATGCGCTTTAATGGGGATAAATGTAAAGTCATGCACTTGGGCAGAGGAAACAAAGGGTATAATTATGTGCTTAATTATAAAACACTGGGCAAAACTATCACTGAAAAAGACCTGGGTGTATGGGTAGATGACAAACTCACATTTAGTGGCCAGTGTCAGGCAGCTGCTGCAAAGGCAAATAAAATAATGGGATGTATTAAAAGAGGCATAGATGCTCATGAGGAGAACATAATTTTACCTCTATACAAGTCACTAGTGCGACCACACTTAGAATACTGTGTACAATTCTGGTCTCCGATGTATAAGAAAGACATAGCTGAACTAGAGCGGGTCCAGAGAAGAGCGACAAAAGTTATTAGAGGACTAAGGGGTCTGCAATACCAAGACAGGTTATTAAACTTGGGGTTATTTAGCTTGGAAAAACGAAGGCTTAGGGGTGATCTTATAATAATGTACAAATATATGAGGGGGCAGTACAGAGACCTTTCTAATGATCTCTTTACTCTTAGGCCTGAGACTGGGACAAGGGGGCATCCTCTACGTCTGGAGGGAAGAAGGTTTAATCATAATCACAGACGCGGATTCTTTACTGTAAGAGCAGTGAGACTATGGAACTCTCTACCACATGCTGTTGTAATGAGTGAGTCACTACTAACATTTAAGAGGGGCCTGGATGCCTTTCTTGAAAACTATAATATTACCAGTTATACATACTAGATTCTTTGATAGGGCGTTGATCCAGGGAATTAGTCTGATTGCCGTATCTGGAGTCAGGAAGGAATTTTTTCCCCCAATGTGGAGATTAGTGTTGCCACATGGGGTTTTTTTTGCCTTCCTCTGGATCAACATGTTAGGCTATGGGTTGAACTAGATGGACTTAAAGTCTTCCTTCAACCTTAAAAACTATGTTACTATGTTACTATGTTACTATGTATTGTGGGGACACTGATCCTTAGGTTTTTTTGTAGTCTGACCCACATGACACACTTCAGGTCCAACTGTCTTTCCCAAGAACTTCACATGATATAGGGGATACATATACAATAACAATTTACAGTGACCATTCCTGGCAAAAAATAAGCACTGAGTTGTCCCTCATTGTTACTGAGATAGGTGATACATATATGACAGCAATTCACACTGACTCTTGCTGAGCACCTGATGGCCCTCCAAAAATTAAGGTTGAGGGCCAGATCATACCCCTGACAAACGTAGATGACTGCCAACATTGACTGTGGGCACCATTGCTAAAGTGTGCAGTTTATAAAGTAAAGTAGATATCAATTTAAGCCAAGCTTGTTGCTGCTCATAGCGACACTTCTTCAGTGCTTCTGTCTGGGGTCAAGGGCTTGGGGTACTTGGATCTCGGGCGTACTGGTACGGGGATGTTACAGGTGGTCGGTGCCTGAGACCATGCCCTTAGGCAGACAATAAAAAGAGAAAATAAAATAAAGTCAATCATGACACCACAAGGGATGAGCAAGTACTGCAATACTCGGACTCACTAGACTCGTAACGAGTAGGTCCCTATATTTGGTACTCGTTGTGAGTATAGCGAGTCCGACGAAAGTGAATGTAGAACCGAGTACTTTCACAGTGTATCTATATATACAATGTGACAGTGAAGAAAAGTTGTTAAAAATAAAAAAATATTATACTCACCCATCCGACAGCTGCTTCGGGGACCTGAAATGAAGACATCCCATTTACAGCTAGGACCTGTCAGTCTGATAGCCAATCAGATAGCTGGTAGTGATCTGGCCAATCAGATGGCCTGATGTCACAAACCACATGATCACTATCAGCCACCTAATTGACCAGATTGCCAGGTCATTGATGCACGTTCAAGATCTGGCAATCTGGCCAATCAGGTGGCTGGTAGCGATCATGTGGTTTTTGACGTCAGGACATCTCATTAGCCAGATCACTACCAGCCATCTGATTGGCTATCAGACTCACAGGTCCTAGCCATACATGGGATGTTTTCTTTTCGGGTCCCTGGTGCAGCCGCCAGATGGGTGAGTATGATATTTTTTTATTTTTAACAACTTTTATTCACTTTTATTCCACTTTTGCAGTGTATATAGATACACTGTGAAAGTGAATGGACTACTCACTACTCCTAACGTATAATCACAAGAAACTCGCAGAGTAGCGAGTAGCCCAAATATTGTTCCTATTCGGCGAGTACCGAATAGTAACGATTATACTCGCGCATCTCTAGACGCCACCTGTACCGTGTTTCCCCGAAAGTAAGGCCCTGTCTTACATTAAAATTACCCCCAAAAGTCCCACCCTGCCTTACTTTCGGGGGAGGCCTTACATTAGACAAAAAAATGACTCCCCCATCCCTGTGTGCATGATCCCCTGCAGCTCCCCCATCCCTGTGTGCATGATCCCCTGCAGCTCCCCCATCCCTGTGTGCATGATCCCCTGCAGCTCCCCCAGCCCTGTGTGCATGATCCCCTGCAGCTCCCCCAGCCCTGTGTGCATGATCCCCTGCAGCTCCCCCAGCCCTGTGTGCATGATCCCCTGCAGCTCCCCCATCCCAACTCTGCCCATGTGCTGCCACCACCCGCACGCAGCCCCATACACACACCCGGTTTCGGTATACTTACCGTTCCGTTGCTTTCGTTTTCCTCTGCGGTGCCGGTGGGAGCCTTCTGCTGCAGGGGACGCTGGGCCAATCAGCTGCGAGCCTGCGGGCCGTGACGTCGCGGCTGATCGGCCAATCAGAGCTCGAGCTGATGGCCAATCAGCTGCGAGCCTGCGGGCCGTGACGTCGCGGCTGATCGGCCAATCAGAGCTCGAGCTGATGGCCAATCAGCTGCGAGCCTGCAGGGCCGTGACCCGGGGCAGGATAGAATGGCGGAGCCGGCCACAAGAAGCCCGCAGCCGAGAATGCGGGTGACAGCTGAGGGGCCTGAACAAACCGGTAATGCGGCCTTACATTCCCCAGCTACCCCCCACCATAGGCGGCCATACATTCCCCACAGACCCCCCCCGAAAGCGGCCTTACAATCGGGGGGTGCCTTACATTGGAGAATCCTGGGCACCCCCCTACCCTGCCTTACTTTCGGGGGGGTCTTATATTCGGGGAAACACGGTAGGTCCGGTGATGGCACCGGCGCTGCTGGAACCTCCAGGGGATGGACGTCAGCAAGATGTCATAGCTCACTACAGGGAGAGCAGAGTCCCCGGGGTGTTGGAAGTACCAATGGTGGAATAGGGCAGCGCGGCCTCCGCTGCAAAGTAAAAGGCAGGGAAACAGTTCATTAGAAAGGAACACAGACACGTTGCTCACTGTGAATGGATACTTTACTCCAGTAATCTGCAGGTTTACAGGGTAATGCAGTTCTTTCTGCTAAGGTAGTGGACCGGGTGGTTCTGGTAGTGAGCAGTGTTCCTCCGAAGCTCTACTGGTGTTCCTTCTCTATCACTCCTGTGTCCTATGTTGGTGCTGCCCTGCATGGATCCTGCTTACTACCAGCTTGTCAGGGGTGATGAGTCGTCCTCACTGTGCCCTGAAGGGAGCTCAACCCAACTTGGTACTTCTGGTGGAGACCGTGCTTGATTTGGGCGGTTGGATCATGCTCCTAGAAAGCTATTGACAACGCCGGTAATTTGTGGTTCAGGAATAGACCTCTGATCCACGTCGGAGCTGGCACCCTGCTTCGGACTGGGCCAGGGTGATTCAGTTTCTCTCTATCTGCCCCTTTCTCTTCTGGGTCACCAGGTTGAGGTGCCCTCCCTCTGAGCTCCTTCTCTTTCCTCTCTCGTTCTTACTGATCACTGTTCTTTTCCCGCCCTGCCCACACTCCTCCCACCGGGACTGGGTCTTCACAAAAATCAGGTTAACCCTTTAGTCCCCAGCTCTGAGTGTGTGAATACAGATTATGGAGCTTCAGGCTTCTATTACTCCTTACCAGAACAAAGCATACTGCACTTTCTGTTAGGGGTGCAGTTCCCTTTTGTAGCACGCTGACTAGCGGGGCTCTACACTTCCAGTTTGTGACTGCTATAGTGCTTCCAACTTGGGACTGATTTGGAGGGAAATTTAAACTGTGCTGCAGACCTGAAGGAGAGGAGGCACAATTTATTGTAGAGGTACAGCTGTGAGCCCTGAATGAGTGAAGGCCTTTCAAATATGCATAATTGAGGACAATATCAAATGTACAGAGGAGGGACATCCCAAATGTATAGATAACTTTCAGTCACATCAACCATGGCTTTGCTTATGCCATTATTCTTAACAGTGGGGCATGTCAAAAATAAGGTCATTGCCATACTGTAGAACTATGGAATTCCTGAACCCTCCAAATGTAATTGTAGAGGGCCCACTGTGGGACTTCCCAAATGATGGAGTGAGGGCCCTCAAAAATGTATAGAGGAGGGCCCTCACAAACATTTGGTCCACGGCTAACTGAGGCCCCTTACAAAACTCAAGTTTCCTTACACTTGCTGACCCTCTGAAAAATTGAGTTAAGGGCCACAGAATGACATGGAGTTGGTGTTGGAGGAGGAGGGTAAAGCCCGACATACCAACGCTTATTTTGGAGCAGTCATTGTAAGGTGCTATGTAATATGTATTCCACTATGTGAGTAATAATGAGGGGGGATCGCCCAAATGTACAAGTAACAGCAGTCCCTCCCAAACATATGTTAAAGAACCACCTGAGGCCCCTCATAAAAATTAGGTTCTTTTACACCTGCTGGCCCTCTGAAAACTTTAATTGAGGGCTGCAGAATGACATGGAGGTGATGTTCAAGGATGAAGGAGGAGGGTAAAACCTAACATACTAATAGGCATGTTATAGCTGGCCTTATAATGTGTGGAGGAATATCTAAATAAAATTATGTATGAGGGAGGGTCAACAAAAATGTATAACTGAGAGCCCTCCTAACTGTAAAAGGGAAAAAAATAAGCAAAAATGCTACGTGTGAAGAAACGGAGCTATTTTTTTTTCTTCTTTATTTAGCCTTATATACAAGTGATTATGCAGGAAAAACTGTTTCTTAAATCAAACCACCTGCTCATTTTAGAAAATTATCCTTTTCATTCTCCTCTTGCTCATCTTTCTGTCAGCCAGGCCACGCCCCCAAGTATTACTTGCTCCCTGTCATCATCACCATCATCATCATCCATTATTGTTTGTCATTCTTCAATTAGGCCTCCTTTTGCTCTGACCACAAAATTGATATAAAAACATCCCATTATTGATTACTGAGGTCTTCCCTGTGTTTCCAATTATCGCCATTACAAACTAAAAACTAGTTACTTAGTAACTAGAACGCATTTGTGATGCATAAATGCCCTCTTCCTAATTGCGCATGCGCCGCGGCCATTTTGGGACTGATTGAAGCCCATACACACAGCGTGCACGCGCACTACACTGCGGGGCACAGAGGAATGATGCACTTCCGGCCACATCATCCATGCCCGCCGTCCACATCACACAGCGTCGTGTAATATACTGATGAGAAAAACATGGCTTGTACATAGTCTGGTCTTCTCTGTATCAACATATGGATAAAAAACCTGGACGATAAAGGAACAGAAGAAGAATCAACAACTTCCAAAGGTGATGTTGAATTAGAATGTTGTCACTACTATTAATAGCAAGAAGAACAAATAAATCAATTTTATAACAATTCAAGTCAGACATATCACTCAGAGCAAGCTTCGACTAGCCTACTTTGGGTACGTGACACGAATAGAACAAAAGAGGACATGATGATCAGAAGAACAGAATGAAGACTAGCAGAGTGATGTCTTGATATGATCAAGATAACGGTGGAGAAGAGCCGGGTGGACTTATCTAAGCTTGCCCAAGATTGATCTTCCCACAGAATGTTCATCCATCAAGTTGCCAATACTCAAGGTCCTTAAAGAAAAATTGTAGTATATCACCGATCAACCAATTCACAGCCATAAAGACATTTCCCTAACACTGCAATCTTTCTATCTTTTTTTTTACAGACAGAGATTATCACTTCAATGTTGAATGTTCTACAGTGCTGTAATATTATAGCACAATTGGATGTATAATTTTGTATGTTTACCTTTAATATGAGCTGTTATCTCTAACCTCCTGTACTTAAGCTGTAAAATCTTAAAATGGCCTCTTCTTCCACTGCCCTCATCTTTTATAGTCTGCGTAATTGTCCCACCTGATTGGCTGCACTAGACTTTGTGATGTGATAGCTTGAATGTAGTAATGTTTGCACAACCATGTCTGACATCATGAGCCTGTGTTCTGGCTGATTAAATATTCAGTAATGCATAAAATGACACTGGCCATTTTTTACTGCAATCAAATCACATTTTGTTTCAAGTTGCAAGGAACCCGCAAATTTTTAGAAAAATGACTCAAGGTCAAATCCCAACAGATTATTCTGCACATCTTCAACTATGAGAGCTGAAAGGTACACTTCAGTAACCACACCAATATTAAAGCGCCACTACAGAACCTTTTTTCACAGCTGTAATAGCACTCTAAAACTAATCTCTCTGCACCCTCACCTTCCAGTGGCTTTGCATCTTGCTGATCCTGCTCTGGTCTCACAGCGCCAACATGTGCACATAACTTCTGACTTGCCAGGAGTTATGTCACAAGCACTTAATACATCTATATGAGTGCCAGAACAAGGCTTTCAAAAAGATGTATTGAAAAGAGACCTCTGGCTTCTACATGACACAAGGAAGGGTCTGGCTAGTCACTTTCCACCATAGATTGACTAGACCATCACTAGAAAAGTTTGAAGGCAGAAGGTGAGTATCAGACATGGATCAGGGGCAAGGCCAGCATCAGCACCTGGCACATTAGGCCTGTGCCGGGGTCCTGGAAAGATGAGGGGGCTCACTTGCCATTGGTGAGAAGAAGCAGTGAGGGGGTCCACTCATGGAGGGCTGTCCTCTCTCCTGCTCTGCACTGATATAAGTGATCGGTAAACAGAAGAAGAGAAAGCTTGCTGGGAGCTACATGGAGGCTGCTGGAGCTATGAAGCTGAAGGACCTTGGAACTGCAGGACCTTCAAGTCATGTGGGGCTTTGTGGGGGGTGATAAATGTAAAGGATGAGGGGGCAGGTTGGGCATTATGGAGGTGATATGTGTGAAGAATGAGGGGGCAGACTGGGGATATATGCTGATTGAAACTATTGGAGAGGGTAAGTCACAAGAATTGGCACATAAGGGGTTGAATTGCATAAATCCCTTCTATTGTATGGTGTTGTAGAATTTACAATAAATATCACTTATGTAATGTAAGAAGTGAGGGAAACCTTTAGTATTGTACTATAGTTATATTTCTATGCCATGTCAATGCATCAGGAATTATGGTATGTGTTAAAGGGGCCCACTGAGACTCTTTCGCCTGGGGACCATGAAAACCTGGAGCCAGTCCTGATCAGGGGACTTAGATTGAAAGTATCACTAAAGCAGTGTAATAAAAAACTGCTGCACTGGTGCTTTAATCACATTTTCAAGAATTAGCTGTAATGAACTAAAGGCTTCTCATAGTGGAACATCTATTGTCTCTCTTTGATTCATGTACCACAATCATTTTAGAACTCTTGCTATTTTTTTGTTGACTTATGGCATTTTGTTTTTCAATTTTTGTGTCAAATAAATGTAGGAACATTACACATAGATGAACTGATTTTGTACCTCTTACTATTTAGAAGTTTCCAAAATACCTAATAACACACATAGGAAGGTCACAACAGGTTTTAGCTATGTTCTGACCAATTTCTTGGTGTCAAAATGACACTCAATACACAATTAAGCTCACGACTGATCAAAGCAAAGTTCTAAGTTCTGTCTCATGTTCTTTTTTATAATAGTAAATGGGTTAAGATTTACAAACTCACAATAGCTTAAGTGTTCTAAAGATTCAGTTGAAAGGTTGGGGTGAGCAAGGAACTCTTTCAGGTCTGTCATGTTTTCTTGATCTGATTTTTCAGATTTAACCTATATTCCCTATTAGGCTGTTACATTTTTCTTCCTGCTGTGATGTCATAAGGTTGGAGGACAAAGGAGAACAAAGAAACAACAAAGTAAAACACAATTGGAACTACTTTTATTTCATCATATCACTTGCAGGGTAATTGTAACTTTACTGTTCTATAGTACAAATATTAAAACAAAGCATCGGCTGCACTGACAAACTATTGTCCAGTAACCAGTATTAAATGTCATCTTTCATTTGTCCTTATTTAATTATTACAAAGTTTAGATTCTGTAGGTCAAATATTTCATGTTTGTTTTGTGAACCGATTTACTAGTAATGTAATGATTTTTCCTAGGTTCAGAGATATTCATTTCAATTTCTTATATTTTTAAGTCAGAAGTTATTTCAAACCCTGGGCAATGATACAGTAAAATCTAATGTTAAGTTAAAGGGAACCAAGCAGCAGGATTTAGGGCTATAAAATCATGCTAGAGCCTTACAGGCACTGGGATACTGAGTGCAATCATACCTTTACTTCAATTATTAGGTGTATGTTGCAGAGAAAACTATTATCACCAGGAACCCAGTGCAGCAAATTAGCATATGTGCAGCACAGCACCACTATGTGGGGTTGGGTTTATTTGTTTACTTTCCTGTGGGCTCTAAACCAAACACTCTCCCCTCCCTCTTTCCCTCCCTCTCCATTCCTGTCACTTTATACCAGCCCCAAGACACCTGACACTGCATGGTTAGAGGGCAATGTCAGGCATCCTATGTGGCTAAACTCACCACTGCCTCCAGCCTTTGTCTCCGGCTTCTCACTGCTTCTCCTTTCTAATATCGGCTGGTCATAGTGCAGGAGAAGACCCCACGCTCTTCTCCTGCAGCAGCGCTGCCCATAGATCTTACTGTATAAGGCTTCAGGACCTCGGACAGCGCACATACTATAGCTACAATAGCTATAGTATGCGCGCTGCTCTCAGAGGAGCCCGGCGCCTTCATTGATAAAACTGTACAGCAGCTGACAGGAGACGGCTGCTGTACATAAGTGAATAAAGCATTATATGCTCACCTGAGTGGGTGGAAGGTCTCTAGGGGAACCCCCTAGAGACATTATAGCAACATTTAATAATAAACGTAAAAGTTTAAACAAACACAGAACACTTTGCTTATCCCGGTGGTAGCCTGGATAAGCAAAGTATATGTGATAACCGCATTGCTCAGGATTACACATCCTGAGCAATCCGGTTCCCGCATTGCGAATGTAACAACTGCTCCGAAAACTGCAGCCTGCATGATTTTTCACGCAGGCTGCAGAGCCGGAGGTGGTAACCGGATTGCTTGTGAAGCAATCCGGTTTTTATAATAGGATCCTATGAGGGGCGTTTCCTGATCCGGTTTTGAGCTTTTTAAAAGCACAAAACCGGATCAGGTTTTTAAAAAAAAAAAAACGGATGTGTGACCCTAGCCTTACTAAAGCATTAAAATACCTTTATTTGCTTCCAATTTAAAGCATGCAGGAGAGTAGATGTGGGAAATGTCAGGTCAACAGCAATTTTGCGCAATTATGCACTTCTATATGTGGTAAAATCAATTTTTTAAACATGCGGTGAAATGTTTATTATTACAGAAAAAAATCAGCTGTGATCCTGTAATGTGTGTGTGGTGCCCCTATAGGAAGGCGACACAGGGAGTCACTGCACCCCAAACAGAAGGTGTAGTGCCTCTGTAGCCATGGATATGGGGTTGCATGCAGAGTCTGTCCTAAGCACCCATACACTAGCCCGCCTTAGCATAGGGACCGTATATTCAGTAGGTCCAAGGGGTGGAGCCTAGAGTAGAGCAGGAGACTTGAGTGACAGTTGAGTTAGTTCTAGTCAGACAGTGCTGGGAAGGCAGCCAGAGAGGACATGCCTGACAGCGTTCATGACAGTAGGGCACCTCCTTGGAGAGGGGTGACCCAGAAATGGAGGGGACAATCCAGCACTGATTGGAGCCGGCTGGGGAATCCAGGGTCGACACCGACATACCGGAGCCGAGGCAGTCAGAGATCTATCCCTGACTGTGAACCGACAAGAGGTTGACCTATAGAAGGGAGCCATAGCGCCACAGACTGTACCTCTTCCTTAGTTCCAACAAGGTCCTGGACACATTAGGGAATGGACCAAATTCCAGGGGCGGGAGGCTTATGTGCTTTCACTCTCATCCATACCGGTAAGGAACCGACTGTACCTAACAGTAGCAGACCAGGGAACTAGCGAAGGAGCTCTTCAGAGTGGTGAATGAATGTAAAGAGGAATACAGACCCTGAAAGTTGTGAGAGGGCACCACCGACAAACTCTGCTAAGTTACCTCAAATTTGTGGCTACGTCCCCAGTAAACAAGACTGTACTGCATACCTGTTTTTCATCTGGAGACATTAAAGAACTTCTTGAGCTGATCTGGTGTCTGTCCTCATTTGCTCTGCTGCCTGGAGGGCTCCTACAGCATCAAAAAGGTGAGGACTACTACTCCCCTCATCTACCCTCGCTGCCCTGAGGTAAATCTCCACCTGTGGGGAGCTGTACTACTCTGAGCTGCACCTCCATCACCTCAGCGGCCGGCCGCAGCGCTGGTATCCACGTTACCAGGTACCACAGGTGGTGCAAAGTTACCGTTTCCCCCATCCAACATCATCATCCCCCACCATCCCCGCCATTTAGGGTCCAGGGCACGGACCCGGGAACTGACCAGTCGTGTTCCCCCATCGAAGTGACCATCAGTCCCAGTATCCGAGTACCTCCCTACATTACTATGACTACCTGGAATGCTATTTTTTGATTGGAAGCACTATACCCATAGTAAACAATGTTATAAAGATCTTTCTAGCTCATCAAAAGGTACTAAATATACTGTATTGATAACGATTTGTATACTGTATAGGTGGACATTTGAATACTATAACCGGGTATACTTTTAATGTAGTATGTTCTATGTATTAGTCTAATTAGGTTTTACACATGGTGATTGGTGTTTTATGTTGGTGGGTGGAGTTTATCACTATTTAAGGGGGTCATTTGTTTTGCATTGTGAGCTTGATAAAGACCACGTGTGGTTGGTCTAAACGTTGCTGCACGACCATGGAATAAAGAAGTTTATTTTTTCATCACTACCCATGTCTGTGGCGCTGTGCTTCCTGCTGGTAAGTCTCCTGTGATTTGTGACCTGGTGGCAGATCCATTGTTTTCATGGAGTGCACCGGAGGTCACAACTCAGTACATCTCAATGAAAGCCTCCTTCTGGACTCATTCTGGCCTTATTTTTGCTCTCCTTGAGATCTATTGGAGCTTGTTACATAACTTCTGACATCCCGACAGTCAGAAGTTACAATCACAAGATAGTGCCCTGGGACTGCAGCGGCATTGGTAAAAAGTGAAGCCGCAGAAAAGTGAGTATATTACAGGGGGTTACATTTAAAGTGCAACTCCAGTGGTGAAAATACAAACAAATGCCGGCATGGTGTTTTAAAGCATTGTAAAATACTTCTGATGTACTGAAGGCAGTATGAAAAGTATGGGTCACGGAAGCTGGAACTAGTTTGTAAATAGTTATCAATAATGATGAGTGAATATATTTTAAGTGAATGATATTTGCTTTGAATTTAAAATTAAAATATGATATGGTTAAATATAATTTTTTTAATTGATTTGCATAAATGAAGAAAAATGCACTGTAGGAAAAGAAAAAATCTCTGCTTGCCCTGGCTTGCAAAAAAAAAGTTGATTGGCATTTTATTAAATGGGTTGTTTGGCATCTAAAATATACTTTGTAAATATATAAGCTTACACCATAAGCACTATTGCAATGTGCTTTAATAAATATACCCTACATTTGTCTCTATCTAATCCCTAAAGGTGTTTTTTACTGAACTTCTTGTGACTTTTTTAAGAGGAGTCTCAAACATGATGTCAGAGGAGGCATGGGTGACTCTCCTTCCCTACATCGTCCATTATATCTCCTGGAATACAACATTACCAAGAGGCCATACTGCAGGTATTTACTACTTTCTTGCATCGTCACCCCCATCTAAAGACATCTTGGATTAGGAGTGATGGATTCAGTAGGCAAGGTGAATGCAGTGCTGGCACTCTGCTTCTATATCCGCGTCCATAGCTTCTGACTGTGAAAAACGTTGGCAAGGAAAGGAGATAGAAGCAGTGAGT